>PNEQ01085049.1:0-17491 GCA_003012365.1 Medauroidea extradentata
TCTCTTATATTTTCTAGTATTTTTCGAAAAATGTTTAAAAAATTATTTTTTTCAACGTGGCGTAGCTCCCTTAATATTTACCACAGAATAGTGTTGGTTTATATACCCCACCTTATTTTCCATAACGAATCCCCTCCCGGACTTTGGCACATGAATTCTGGTCCACCCTGTATATATATATATATATATATATATATAATGGGGGAGGGTGGTTGCATACAGGGTATTCACAAAAAAAACGACAAATTTCGATTTATTGTGGAAAAGTAAGCAGAAAATATGTAAGACAATTTGTACGTAACCGTAACATTAAGGGAGTAATTCGCCTTTGAAAACCTAATTATAGAACTTTGATTTCCCCACAAACCGAACAATGATCGACGTAAACTGACAAAACTCAAGATATTACTTCACAATAATACTGCCGACAAACCAACAGTAAACGCCAGTTGATACAGTCTACCCTTACGATAAAAAGGGGTGGCGATCCTTAAATTGCTGACCACTTTTTAACGTAAGGAAAATCCAACAATTAAAAGTGAATTATTGGGTAATGGAATACTTTCGTAGTTTGCTACTGTGAATTTATTAGTAATAAGTAAAGCGGAGTCTATAAATATGTATAATTTTGATCCAATAGAACTATATTGCTATAACGAAGTTCAGTCAGTCAACTGGTCACTACTTACGCTTGTAGTTACTAGGATCGTGTTTCATAATACAGCAGACCAGACATACACACTCGGTACTATTTCCTACCAATGTTTCTGAGTTTGTAGAATACACTGATGAACACATCTTATTTTAAAAAAAGAAAGAAATAAAAGTACGTCTGCGGGACGGGGTAAAATAGGATTTTTTTTAGTGTCCGAATATGAGTGAAGAGATTTTTTGTCAGCGCTTAAAATATAGGGCTTTAGCGCTGGTGAGGAGTGAAATCATGTGAGTACGGAGTGGTGCCAGGATGAAGGGGCGGGGAATCGGGAGATCCCCGAGAAAACCCGCTGAACAGCCGCACGTGTGAAAATCCGTGAACTGATCACGCCTTGAATCGAACACCAGATTTATTTTGAGATAATCATAATAAGTAGAATGATAACATTCGAAATAAGTCTTAGAAAAATGAATATTGTTACACCAGAAGTATATTAAGAAACATTAGAACCCATTAAAGGGGTTTAAGCAAGTTTAAAATACACACAGTAAACTTTGACCTTGAATGTCACAGTTCCAGTGAACTTTAAGTTCGTTCCCTTCTGTTTACACCACTAAAATAATTCATTAATAAAATTAACTATGTTGCTCACAATTTGACTACTTTGCAAAAGAAAAATTAATTTTTTTTACAAAACACTGGCTTGGAACACCGCGTTCTCGTGTACACCAGATAATAATTTTTGCCACAGGAATCCGTGATGTCACTTTCATAGCAGATTGGCTAGTGCAGCGCTGTGGAAAATAGAACAACATAATGTGCGCGCCAAGCAGAAGATCGCAGATAGGTTCGGAATTGGCCGCCTCTAATTGGAGGCGCGGAGGCGACCCTGTGGCAGCAAGCATATTGGCGGCCAGGGGTGGCGGCTACAGCCCCTGTACAGCCGTTGACACACATGCGGCCCTCTCATTACTGCGCTGCGTCTGTGAACGGGAAGGGGAAATGTGGTGGTGGTTGATTATCCCTCCCTGGTGGTCAATAACCACCCAGGGTTTCCATTTACCCTCCCTAGCGGAACCAGTTCGCATTTTAAACTTTCCTGTATCGACATCACCTACAAAATACTGCGAGAACTTTCTCTTAAAAGCTCAGTCTGCAGCAGTTTTCATCATCATACTTTTATAATTATACAATTTGTTTATTTGTTTTAATTTTAGACATAAATGGAGACTAAGTTTTACTCTCGTGAAAATTGTTTATCATTCATATTTTTTATAATGGTTCGTAAATATCAAAATTGCATATCACGGTTTTATGTACTACATTAAAACCAACTACACACCAAACTAAAAAATTCACAGTGAATAAAGATGTTGCAGGTTACAAATTATCCTATGTTAAAAATAAGTATTTTTATATTGAAATTATAATTCCAAATTTGAATTTAAAGTTTTCAATAATTCAAAGTGTTCTTATTATGAGAATATTTTTATTTTCCAGTTTTGTAAGAGACCTGGTAGTTCACAACATCATCATTAACTGTGAATTTTTTTTTTTTTTTTTCAGTTTTGTATGTCAGTTGATTTAAGAGTGCGTGGTAGATAAATAAACGCTGAAAACATCAATTGAATTCTACGTTTTTTTCGAAGACAATATGGACAAAATACTCAATGACATTTCTAGATAATGGTATTTGCCAACTTTATGAGTAAATATTTATGCGGGATTACTAATTCGTTATGCGTGGTCTCTTGCGCCGCAGTTAAATGGACGATGTTCCGACGTCAGAGATTGTACCTCAGAAGTTCGCAACACTGGAAACAATTTTGTTTAGAACGTTGGCTAAAACTATTGTCTATGATTGCTATTGTTTACCATTCGCAAATTGGCTTCAAATAACCTAAGTTATTGAATAATGCTTTTAGCGTTAAATTATGTATCACGCCCTCTTAAGTGCCATACACGAAATCGTGACATGAAAATTTTGACATAAAAAATTTATTAAGAGCAAATTATAGTCACATGTTATGTCTAAAATATATGGTACAAGTACAAAAATAAATATATGGCGGAAATTGTTGAAGGTTGTGCTCTTAAATGCGAAGCCTACCAGGCGCTTCAAATGAATCGCAGTGTGTTTGCAAACAGTTTTTATACGAAAAGAGTCCACGTGTGCCCATTGTGCCAACGTACGAAAAGAAATACTCTTCGGACAAGGTCGGAACATCATTGTTAAGACACCATGTTCATTAAAAACACTGTTTCTAAGCCCTCCAACATACCTAAAACTGGCTTGTCAGACTGCAGTACTTCAAAATGTACGAACCAGATGTATGCAATACTCAGATGGTAACTAGCACTGCACTTCGATACGGACTATTCTTCAACATAATTATATGTTCACCGCTTAGTGCCCCATAATAAAAACCGTTCAGCGGGAACCTTGCACGCTAGTTCAGCACTTGGCTCATTGCAGCGATGTGGCATTTGATGAGCGCTTCAAGATTGCCCTTCTGAACCTCTGAGACTCTACCGCATATCTAGGCAGCGCCTTTTAGAGTACCTGTCACTTATGATGCTCAATTGTTCTCATTCAAAACTTTGTTCGATTTATCTGATGGTACTAAAATAGTGACTTAGCAATTTACCTTTTCTTTCATTACACACGTTGCATTCCAAATATTAAAACGTAATTATGCACTTATTGAGCTAGTTTAAATTTGTATTCAATAATCGTATCTCACATTGTAATACAGACTAAACATCTCCTAGAACCATTTTAGTTCAGTAACACGCACATCACTGTAAATATAATGGTTCTACAAAGAAGCATTGCCGGTAATCCATTATATCCTTAATTTATTTTACGAAAGTAATAATTTTAACGAAAGAGGTGACAGCTTCTTGAGAGGAGTGCGTACCGGTAACAAAGTTTCACGTTTGATGCGTGCGAACAGCGGTGTGATAAGAGCCGGAGTGCCACACACGACTTGAAGCATATCGCCTCTATTCACAGCGCGCCAAACTGAAGTGCACTGTTTTTCTTGTAGACATTTTTTCTTATGGCACTTTAAACGGTGATCCAGACGCCGCGTCAATTCAGAGCTTAACAGGGGGTTGTTTTAATAATATTTATATTTGTATGAGACTTGTTTGTTTGGTAGGCATACAATGTGAATATTTTTTTTCAGTAACGAAAACTTTCTAGCTTTCGTAGTTTTTGTATAATACCATGCCAAAGCCAAAATTCGAATAAAACTGTTTTGTACAAGAATCGAAAACCAACTAGCGTACAGAAATAAAAAAAATCCCACTGAAGAACAGTGTTGCGGGCTACGTCTAGATAAAAATAAATAATTGAGTTGATTACTTCTGTATTTAAAAAAAATTGTTGAATTTGAATTTGAAAAAGGCAACTGTGAAATTTTTTAATACAAAAAATTCTAATGCAAGGTTTTTATAGTTGTCCAGTTGTAGCCCATGACACTGTTCTTCAGTGGGAAGTATTTCGTTTCTGTAAGTCAATTGGTTTTTGTTTCCTGTATGAAACCGTTTTATGCCAATTTTGACATTTACTTGCCATTATCTAAAAAAATTTCATTGCTGTTAAAAAAAAGTCACAATATATACCTACAAAACAGACAATATCTCGTACAAATATAAAATATCTTAAAATATTAAAAATTTTGCGCGAACTCCCCACGTAATGCATAAGGCGTTGATATACGTCATTCGGGATAAAGTGAGCACTATATATTTTTTAACCTTTGAAAAATATCACTAGCCATTGCTGCACACAATTGAACATTTACTCTAGTTGATTTACTGCTTGTGTGGTTGGCAGCGAAATTACGCAATATAGTTCCGTGTATTTTCTTATTTAAATTCAACAATATTGAAATGAAAGTAACCGAAATCGACATTGTTGTATTGTATATAATTAATAAAAATTTTTAACAAACTGTATGGCTTTATATCGACTGTGCAATTTATCTTAAACGCGCAACTATAAAGTGACGTGTCCAGAGAGATGAGACATTTCCAGTCGTTAGCCGTTACGCGAGGAAAGATACGAAATGGTTGAAAATAGAACTTAAACGAGGTTTTTTTAGGGTTCACATTATCCCGAACCACCTATATCTCTGACGCGTCAATATGGGAGGGAGGTGCGTCATTTTGCCTAATCTCGTTTTACCTAAAATAATGTTTTCATAAAGTAATATCGTGTAATGTCATTTAGCCTCAAGTCGTTTGACCTAGAGTACGTTTGACTTTACTCCCGACAAAGTCGTTTTGCCAACAGCTGTTTTTCCTCAATTAAGTTTGCCTGAAGTATTTTCGCATAAACATTTTTGCCACCTTCGTTCTGCATTATGTAGTTTTGCCTAAAGTTATTACAATACCTCAAACTGTTTTGCCTAAAGTTATTTTACCTCAAACTGTTTTGCCTAAAGTTATTTTGTTTAAAATTAATTTTGTCTGAATATGGCCATATTCGTTACTTATTTTAATACCTCGTTAGACATGCAATAATTTAGATAGTAAGTTACAGCAAAACAATGTATAATATATTATGAACACATGATACATATTTATTCGTACAGAACACTCACGGCAGTCTGAATAATCCAGCATAAAGCCTATTCCTTCCAGGGGGAAAAATATGTGTCGCTTAAATTTCTTCAATTATATTTATTAATTATATGGGCATTAAATAAATTTAACGTCCATACATTTTTTAATGCAGTAGTATGACCAAAATCTTATAATTTATGTAATTTAAATTTGTTAAAATATAAGGATATTATATTTATACATCACATTGTTATTTCACGGTCTATTTTAATTACTGTGGGCATCTAAAAGTTTTGACGTTAGTATAATTTCAGCCCTGGAATATAAATTTCCGACCAAATGATTAGTTCAGGAATTACAGTGTACTTTATTGCTAAAATAATGTATTATGTTAATTGTTTTTAAAATGACACCATCATATATTTCCTTTCATAAGGCATTTATGCGTTGTAATCTCTACGACAAAAAGTATACATCTGGTGACGTTGCCCCATTAAATAGCCTCAACTATAGTTTCTCGTTTACGTGTGCAACTAGACTTCTACATCCTCTCTTATAACCTACGATTTCCTATTGCATCTGAAACTGTAGACCAGACTTCATACAATAATGAAAACATCTCTAAGCGCAATATTTCCTTTGGAATAGTTATAAAAATACTGGCGACCATCGGAACGTTATGTAAGTTCAAATTTTACGTCGAATAAATACAAATGTCGGAGAAGATTGTTATTTAACCGAGAGGTTGATTTAAAACGCAGAAATAGTCTACATTGTTCGCCGTTTCTTTTGACAGTACAGAGATGAAAGGACAACACAACACCCACAGCTGAATCCTGAAACTTTCCATAACGGAAATGTTCCGCCTCTGCTGGAAAAATAACCCCGCGGCATTTGAACAAACCATAAACAGAACAGAATATAATATTTCAAATTTTAAAAAAACTACAACACTAGCATGCATATACAGAATATAACTGGATTTCATTCATTACTTAAAGCCACTAAACAATATGTAGGAAATATATTTAGAAACATAAAATTATTCTACAAACACAAACATAAGAAAACAGACAGAAGGGAAAATAGTGGAAAACATTTCCACCATTATTTATTTAGTTTTCTCCTCTATATGTGGTTCACTTTTAAGTAAGCACTTCCCTACACTTATTATAATAATTATAATAATATTATTAATAACAATATGTATTTAATGGGACTGTAAAAGTAAAGTTTTGAGAGTAGTGAAATGTTTACACGTTTTTTTTTTTTTTTTTTTTTTGGTTACAAGGAAGTTTTCGTATTTAACATAGTAGAGATTGAGGCGTAATAGCTTGTAGAAAATTGTAAGCAGAGCTCAGCTAACCCCGAAAAACCTACACTTTGTTTAGTTTTCAGTATAAAGGTGTTTGTAAAACATAGACATGCTAATTTTTCTTAACTCTCTGCAAGAAACTGTAAATGTATTTAACCTTATCTTATTTGCTTACAAGCGATGGGTACAAATACGTTATGTTTACATTGGGAAGATTTTTGTTATATATATATATATATATATATATATATATATATATATATATATTTATTTATTTATTTATTTATTTAAAGCCAGTCTGTGCCATTGAATAAGATCATTATTCAAGTTATGATTTAAATCACATCTTCTAAAACATGGGTAAGAGTTATAGGTTATGTCGTTACTTAATGTACTTTAACTCCTTCGACATGTTTTAATATATTCTAGAATTATAGCTGAATGCCGTAAGAAAGCGTTTGTAACTGCCACATATCTCTCTCACTCACTCTCTCTCTCTCCCCCCCTATCTATCTCCCCCTATCTATCTCCCCCTATCTATCTCTCCCTATCTATCTATCCCTATCTATCTATCCCTATCTATCTCTCCCTATCTATCTCTCCCTATCTATCTCTCCCTATCTATCTCTCCCTATCTATCTCTCCCTATCTATCTCTCTCTGTCATTATTCGTTCTATGAAATGATAAAACAAGGTGAAAGTGTATCGATTTCTTTGTAGTATGCGACACATCTGCTCTATTTGCAACAAGAAAAGTTATTTTTATTTCTATTATAGTATTTACGTATTGCATCAGTGGGAAAGAATAACGGCAAACAGAAGGTACAGAAGATCATTTGTATTCGTAACTAAAGTAAATTCATTGAGTGATAAACCAACGTAGACTTACATAAAAGTGAACAGACACCGGAAACTCAAGTTCAAAGACAAATTACACGGAAATCCATGTGCGGCAATTTCATTCCGCGGAGATTAACCGACTCTGTCATATTTCGTTTCTTGAAAGAGCATTTCCAATTTCATCACAGAGACGTTGTACATTTACTGATGTTGTCTTCAACTAAACTTTTTAAGCAGTTTATATGAGACATGAGTGTAACACAATACCTACCTGAATAAGCGGCGAACATTCTCCTGAATTTTCAAGAATACTCAGTACCATCACGAACGGAGACCGGAAAAATGGGAAGGTACACTCAACTACAGACTACACTTTAAAAAAACTTCCTCAATGTTTAGGAAGTTATTATCACAGACGCAGTATGGGGCGGTTACCATACTTCCTTCTTGTAAATATGCAAACGTTTACAAATGTTACAATTCAAGTCTGATAACTTTAGTATGCATTTGACTATTTTATAATTAGGTTTAAGAGTATTACCATTGATGTCTGGGAAACTATTCTACCATATCTACTTTCTTAGCGCTCCTATACGCACATCTGATAAATTTATAAATATTTTTTAGAGTGTAGACTTAAAAAATGTATTTGTACTCGAATAGATTGCGGCCGCTCATTCGCTGCTCGCCGACAGAGGCTCACCAAGCGATTTTGCTTGCGTTTATATGCTTCTTTATTATTTGCTCAGCTTCCGTTAAGAGCCATCAAATAAGTCAGGATACAATTGCGAAAGTGACACGAGCTAACAACTGCTCGAATTATAGTTTGTGCCTCATAGATAACGTGAATTTCTCAGGTCCGTAACAGAGACCGGAAAAATTCGCGGGTTCATTGACACGAAGGCTAACCTGCAAGAGTATGTGTTAACTGAAGCAGACATCAGATGTTTATTAGCTGCTTGCTCTTTAAGTGATACACAGAGAATGCAAAATTCGCGTACTCATTTGGTAGCAGACTAATATTCACTTTTCTATACATAACAGAGCATAATCTGCGGTTCGATTGGCCACGAACTTTTATGTGTTGTCATTTACGTGTGTTATGTCTTCACAGAGATTGGCCTCTCTGCCGTGTAAGCATTCTCCGCGGCAAGTCACAATATCGGCCAGCGGGAGACGTCGAACGAGCCTATAGTCACTTGGAGTCTAGTCAGTTGTCAGAAAATAACGCGAATTTTGCATGTCTCTACTGATACATATATGTATCAATATTGGTTCGGAGACTTCCAGGGGATGTCAAAATAGTCAAAGGCCAATCGCGAAAGTGACGCAAACTGACAGTTGATGGAATTATAGTTTGTGTTCACATGAAAACGCGAAATTTTTAAGGTTTCTGTTTCCTAATTCTTAGAGGCAATGATTTTCGGCGAACAAAATTCTGAATCAACTTGTTTCAATGTCTTACGTGGACACCTGTAGCTTTGCTTCTTGCTCATTTATTGATTGGTTGTTTTAACTGTCAACGTCTCGGGTTTTTACCCGCCAATCACAGCCGTGTGGTGTCGCAGTGACCTTGTTTTGATTCGCACAGTCAAATGAGCCACGCCTCTGCTCAAATACGGTCTGCCAATAACTACGAAGCAAAGTTGAAGATGTACACGTAAAGCATTAAAACAGCGTGATGCAGAATTATTTCTACCAAAATTCACTGGCTCTACTAATAATGAATAGAGACACTGGAAAATCGCGAAAATATTTAACATAGTCTCCAATAAACTGTAGTATCTCAATCATGACACGTGTTAACAGTTTTCTGGCAAAACACACACGTTCTGTGTTAAAATTGTACAATTGTAATTGGGTCTGTTGAAGAGGAACACAGTGCTTCATATAGACGATAGCCGATATAGGTGCAAAACCTTCAGTGTTATACATAACATGTTGGAGCCTAGCAAACAATCATCTTATTCCGCGATTTACCAGTGTCTCTAATTATTAACTGTTACGAGACTGCCGCACATAGTAGAAACATGCAAATTTCTCGTTTTTGTTTCTTGACAGGCTGGAATCCACTCGTCTGTACTCACACATGCAAACTCCGTGACGTTGTTGTTCCGGGTCTTCGGTATCGTGAAGTGCTATTATTAGCAAGTACTATTAGGACAATGAACTTTTCGCGAAAATAATTTTGCCCCTCTTTGTTTCAGTTCCTTGCGTCCACATCTGCAGTCCTGCTTCATACTCAGTAATTAAATATTTTAACTGTCACGTATTTTGAGGTTCTATTCGCAAATGAGAGACGTGTGGTGGTGCAGTAACAATGTTGTGATTGGAAAAGTCAAATAAGACACGTCACTTCACAAAAGCACTCTGCCAATAACAGTGCAGCAGAGCTGCATGTGTGCTCGTAAGGCACAGAAACAAACTTGGGCAAAATTATTTTCGCGAAATGTTCGTAGCTCCAGGTTTTATGCAATTGACGTTATGTCGTTGGTCGGTAAAGTCTTTCAGACGCACCACACAAACTCTCGCACAGAAAAAACTGTATTGTGGTAGCTACAAAATGTTTTGTTAATATGGACCTCACGAAACAATTTTAAGTGGTTACAAAAATGTTTTTGTATTAACTGCAAAGCTTTACTAGGGACAGCAAAAAATATTTGTGGTACCAAAAAAAATTGATTAGGTCTATAATGACAAAATATTTTGTGGTGAATAATAACTATTTTTTTCAGTGCTGCCAACAGCAGAAGTTATATGAGCATACAGTTACTTTCAGTCTATACTGATGTCAGACAATTCCCTTATTTTTCAGGTCCCTAAAAGTTTTAGCAACAAATAAACACGTTTTTACAGAATCCATCTGCCTTTTTAAACTTTATTCACTCCCTAAAATGTTTTAAAATGTAACGCGTTCCAACATTTTTCAATTAAAAAAAACTGTGATTATTAACTGCAACATATACATTACATTTTCATTAGAAAGAAATAATTGATTCACTTGTTTATCGTTACAGAGATAAAATTTAAAGCAAAAATATTAACCGCTATTATTATACTACGAATTTCCTTTTCTTACATTTCGCTTTGCTCTTGTTGAACTAAACTGTCTTGAGTTTATTCGTGTGCATTTATTGTCATCCATTCATTAAGTTACCTGTCTTACTTTGTTTTTGTCTTTCGTCTTATCCCTTCGTAGCGTATCTTTCCTACAGTTCTTATAAAAATATGTGCAATATTGACCCTTCACCTTAGGATTTCTTTCCTGGCTCTATTAACATTTCTTCGAGTTGTGCCGTGCCGTGTTTATAGTCACTTCATTTCTTTTCTTACTTTTCTTCTCATTACTTGGAGTACATGGCACTAGCCATTATCTTGATTTACGTAATCCATTTGTCATCGCGGCTCTTACAATTCTTTTAATTCCCTAGCTGAAGTGCAAAAAATTTAGCATCTTTATCTCTTAGCATTAAGCTTATTAATCTCCCCAGAACCTCGGGCTTCTTTGCAGCAACTTTATGAGAGTATAATTTTTTTATTTCCCTTTATATGATCTCACAGTTAAACTGACAACTCTTAACAGGTGTGTTACGACAGTGACGAGAGCTGTATAAATATATACCTGATATTTTAATATGTTAATATTCAAGTATCACTAAGAAGAGTATTTAAATTGATGTTTCCAATTCTACAACAAAGAAGGTCTACGTTAGAGAAAATTTGTGTAGGCTACTAATATCAGATTTCCTTTCTCTTTCAAAATATTCGTGTATTTTTCATAGCTACACCTAATACAAACTGCTTCTTTGCATTTAAAATCCAAATACTAGTTTTATGAGTACACATGCAAATAAATTAAAACAGATCCGAAATTCTTTTAGCTTGAGGACGTTAAATCAATTATTTTTTAAACTGGTCGGTTTTTAGCAGGAAGATCAATCAGAGATGCATGGAAAATACTTAAACATTAGTGGAAAACTTTGACTTAAATAATAGTTTTTACTAATGCTGTAAACATTATCATAGAATAAAGAACCCTCATTAAGTATTCTGCACAGTCTAGGTGAGCATTAAACAGTGTATCATAGAACAATACACATTTAAATAAGAACATTAATTTTTTTTATTTACTGAAGTCAAAAAGAAACTGTGTTAAAATGGAAGTATTTTGTTTCCTAATTTACTATGAAAGAATGTCTAACTGTGTCCTTTGTCAGCGGTTTCGTATATAGTTTTAATGATTTATGAAGATATCTGGAATAAATATATGGCAAAGTGTATGTATTGATGGCATTATTTTCCAAAACAAAAATTTTCGTGAAATCTGACTGCATACAATAAGTACAATAAAGAAGTATTTGTAGTGTCAACTTTATAGCAATTATTTTTGCCCATGAATATACATATATATATATATATATACACACACACACATTATATATATATTTGAAAAGAAAATGTAGTGTAATTTATTGACTTAGTGAAATAAGTAAAATGAACATTATTCTTAATAACTACCATACAGTTGTCCTAAAAAATTTACATTTTTAGCATATTAACTCTTCATACTTGTGTTGCGGAAAACAAGCATTTACTTTTTCGTTTTCCTCTAGCACATTATAAATTTTGTTCATATGAAAGTTACCTATAATACAATATTAACATCTTACTTACAAAAAAGAATAAATGAAGCGTAAGGTCATTGTAAAAAAATATTTTGAGCACATAGTTGTTTATTTCAATAAATCGTGGCAACAATTGAACTCTTGGTTACCGCGAGCTTGTGAACAGTTTCATTTCACACGTTCCGCTGTATTTTAAAACTCTCAAATAATTTAAACGAAACTGAATTGAACTTACTTCAAAATGTTTACGTAACCATTGTTACTAATATTAAATTAGGTCACATTGCAGCGTTTCTTCAAAGACACATTTACGGCAAAAATTTGTTACCCTGCCTAAACACAATATCACTTTCCTATTGAAATTAATAATTTTAAATAATGGAACAGAGTAAATTAGGAAAACTTACAAAACATTAAAAATTTTCTACAATTATAAACACTATAAAAAAAAGTATGATTTCTTTCAGCGAAAACAAACTTCCCAAAATTCCCTTGGCATTTTTTTTTTTTTTTTTTTTTAAGTAACGTGAGTAGCCATTTTTATTACTAAGCTGTGAGAGTGTGAGATTTGCTTTGTTTCACATCTTTTTTGATACAACTATCCACATTTCTGCAGAAAAATTAATTTTCCTTTTAGACATGACTGTATTATTTAATTATCGAGACCAATTAGAGATAATTTGATGACAAACATAGCAGCATGTTATGTGCAAAATAGATAAAGAATGATTTAGTAAAAATTCAAAGTTGTGACAAAACTAAGTATAGACATAAATTTATATTAATTATTTTATCAACTATTTTTCTTCACAATTCGAATAAAATGTTGTGCCTAGCAACAAAATCCTAGCTTTTATTTTCATGCATACCGCAAAATCCTAAAATATTACGGAATTCAACAACTTTTACCATAGTATTTCATTACTGCAATACATACATGAAACATATGAGTAATACAATTTAACTAAAGATTAATTCTTAAATTAAACGACATTTTAGGCCTTCTACTATATTTCAATACAGCTTATGGTTAAAGTTCACTAAGAGGTAATACTTAAT
Source organism: Medauroidea extradentata (assembly GCA_003012365.1). Taxonomy (NCBI): domain Eukaryota; kingdom Metazoa; phylum Arthropoda; class Insecta; order Phasmatodea; family Phasmatidae; genus Medauroidea; species Medauroidea extradentata. The sequence continues at coordinate 13,070 of PNEQ01085049.1, forward strand.
TCAATGAAACCAAATCTGTAATTTTGTCGTTTTTAACTTTTTTAAAACGGAACGTTACAAGAAAAAAAAATGTTTCCGAGCATATGCGTGATAACGTAAGGTGATGTATTAAAAAAATAGTGATAGGATGATTGAAATATTGGAACAGAACGAATGCGAAGGAACTGAATGGAATAAAAGTCTCGCAAGTTCAAAGGAAAGGAAAGAAGTATGAGAAAAGATGGTTTGCGGATCTTTTCCAAGGATGGTGGTAGCAGATTTGGACGTGTTCCAATATTCTCTGTGGCCAAATGTTCTTTGGGCTTGGGACAGGCCCCATTGTTAGGAGGTGTCTTTATAGCGCGCCGACGGTAGAGAGAATGGCGTCGCGTCGCCAGGGTAGGAAGGGGACGACTGAATAGGCTGCGCGGTGCGCACGTGGCCGGGGGGAGGGAGGAGGAATGCTATGACGTCATTACTTGAGGTCACAAAGGCCGAGGGCTCACTGCTAACGACGCTACAAACGCCGACTTTATACCTGGCCATAACAATGTTCCCGACACCACGTGCCTGCCAACATAGCCGGGATAGCGATATTAAAATATTTATGCTTTTTTTTTTTCACAAGTATTTCTGACAAGGTAAAACAATTTCAGATATTTTTACTTTTTTTATTTTGCTCCATACTTTGACTTCTCCCGTTCTATATACTGTCCCATAACCAAGTCCTTTACAACTCTTTATTTATTATTATTGCAAATTGAGCACCGTGTTAAATTTAAAAACTCCGTTTTTTTTTTTTTTAATTTGTACCGGAGTTAATCAATTAAATTTTCCTGAACATTCCTGTATTTTCAGTGCAGTTACGCAGTGACCTGAAAAATTCGTGTGTTCCCTGTATTGTAACGCTGGTCTCCGAGAATATCTGTGTACTCAAACATACATCAGTTGCTCATCATTGGCTGTTCGCTGACATAGAGGTAGCACGTCACTGTTGCTGCATATAGATGCGTCTTTTTACGGGACCGTCTCTCTCCAGGCGATATCAAATAAGTCGTTGGCTAGAGCCCGTGAGTTATGGTGGAAAGAAATTTCTTCCACTGCCTTACGCGCACATATGCAACTATGTTTCATGGTAACTGGCAGAATGTGTTAATGCAGAGGAGTCGCTCATTTGACTGTGCCAATCATAACAAGGATACTGCGACATCACACTTGGTAGAATCCTGAAACTCTTGAGTGTTAAACATGTCCAAGCACTGGCCTTGAAGCAAAACTGCAGATATGCACGTAAGTTTCTGGAACACTATTGTTGTAAAATTATTTTCACACTTATCACTGGGTTTTTCGACGGCCAATTAAGGAAGTGACTCAAGCTTACAGTTACTTGAACTTTAGTTTCCAACCAAAATAAAATGCAAATTTTTTAGGTTCCTAGTAATTTGCACTTTTGCCTCCAAATCTAACGAAGAATTTCATCAGACTGGTGAAGGTAAACCGATCACCCAGGTTAAAGCCACTTTCTTAAATATGGCTAACCATTCACGATAAGAAAAAAAAAGGTTTCTATGGCTAAAGCGAAATGTTTTAAAGGGAACTAAATAAATGGTTTGTGCAGCGCCAATTAAACACCACGTTTATGAAAAACTGCATCGTTGCTCTGTGTATATTACTTCAAAGTGTAAGAATAGTTTATCGCAGCTACAGATGACGTATATAATATTAAATATTTTGTTGAGTGCATATTAAAGTTTCGTTAAGCGTCATTATAAAATTAAAGCATGACAGATATTCGAACTCAGTACCTTGGTCATGACCACCAGTAATGTGTTCCTATATATTCAGTTACAATCTAGCTAGCTGGCAACAATAACACATTGGACTCGTATTCGGGAGGACCCGGGTTCGATCCCGGCTCCAGCCATCCAGATTTCGGTTTTCCATGGTTTCCCGAAATTACGCCTTGGCGAATGCTCGGACGGTTTATTAGCAAAGTCCATGGCTGACTCCTCTCCTAGCTCCTGTCATTGTACCAAGTAGTGTGTATCCGTGTACAATGACCTCGCTGTTAACGAGACGTTAAGCCCACTTACCAACCATTCAGTTTTAATGCATTGGCCTTTGTTTAAAGCTGAACAGTTTATATCTTTATTTGTCATGTATGCTGCATTTGTGTCATTGGGATGAATTTTACCACGAAAAATTAATGAAGATTTAAACTATTTTGTTTGTGAGTATTATAACATAAATAATAAATATCATCCAGCAAAACTTTAAACGAAGAAAGAAGTCTATTGCCAAAAGGTTTGGTTATACCAACAGATTATACGATGGTGTAATTAAAATCCAATATTTTAAGCGGTGTAAACGAAATTTATTTGGTTGTTCCTTAACTTCAATAGTTGTGCTGTGTTTCCTCATTGTTTACGCAAACTAAGTCTTGTATAAACTTGTATGAATATCGGTTCTGAAGCATAAAAGCAACTTGGTATATATACACTCTACATACAAAAGGAGATTTACTTAGACTGACTGACATACAAATGCACAGTCCAGGCCTGGATCAAGAAACGTGAAGTTACATAGTGGGTTACCCTAAGAGCGTAGGTAAACCTCAAAAGGAATCTTTTTGGAAATTCAATCCCTGAATTAGTGAAAAGGGGTGGACTACGTTTCCGATGATTCGTCCCATATAATTCTAAACTAACAGGATATCGTCATGAATTAATAAAGTGAGATAGTAGTACAAATCAGGATTTTTTTTCGGATCGAACTTTTTGGGCGAGAGAGGGTGTGAAAAGGCTTAAATATGTTTTCGGTTAGTCCTCTATATCTGTCAAACACTCTGAGATAGTTTATTTCTACTTCAAAATTATTATTTCATAGATACCAGTAAAAAAAATGTCAATATTATTTTTCGAAATTGGACACTTAGGCGTGTAAAGGGGTAAAATATGTTATTAACAAACTTACTAAATTGCATCGTGGTATTTCATTCAGATGGATACTTTTAAAAATGTGTATGGTATGATTTTATTTTTTCCAAATCCGACATCTAAAGGGGTGAAAAGGCACAACATTATTTTTCGATTAATCCTCGGCTATTATGTAACGATTTGAAATATCATGGTATTTTTTATTTCAGGATAGTAACATAATGCACACGTAAAAATTTATACAAATTATTTTCTACGGTTTATAATAAAGTAAGTATAACGTTAACTGTTTTTTTTAATCATTCAAGGCAGGCAATCCGAGAAGGAAGTACTATTATTAAAAAATAACATACATGCAGTTATTATACCTGTTTCAATCATTGCAATTAGTAATGTGTTGCAATCTCTTTGTTTATAGTCATGAACTTTATTAATTTTTTTTTTTAATTTGAAGGATTCTGCCGACATTTCTTGCTTATTCTACAAGTATCACACATTGACAAAGCAGCGGATGAACAACATGTTTAGTAGAGCATTTTTAAAATTTTGTTTTTAATTATTGTCTGTTTTTATCTGTTTTAATACGGTAATATATTATTTATATTGTTATTACAATAAAGTTAAAAAATGTTGCAGTTACGTATCCATTACGAAACAACTTTAAGTACCTGCTGTATTCAATTATGCAAGTCTGACATGGAAAGAAATTAAATTATGTTGTATATACATGCATATTGACAAGTTTTTAGAGAATTTAATTTTACGACATCATCAATACGAAAAAACTAAGAATTGTAGGTTTTGTTTTAGGTGAGTAAGTTTGAACATACCGTACCGTTAAATAACTCCACAAAACTGGCACTAAATAACTTTCTTTGACAAAATTCAACTATTTCATTACAAAACCACTGTTAACTATTTATTACATTATTATGTTTAAAAGTGTAAAACCAACTATGAGATGCCAAAAAAACACGCTCGCAATTTAATCAAACGTGACAGACACAAATGCTAAAATATAAAATACGTGTGTATATATATACACACACACATATGTTAGCATTATCCGGCCTGTGGCTCCCTAGGTGGACGTATTTATCGCGTTCGTGGCTTACAAGTGCGACATGGTACAATCCTAGTATCTGACTTTAGCCTTTAGGAGCAAGTAATTGAACTGATGTGCAATCTCTCTCCGATAGCTAGTCGCCACGATGGTGACGCTATCAAGTAACGGTATCATATTATACAGAATGATCAATAAAGAAGACTCCAGCTTTGAATGTCTATAATTAGAGCCGCGATTTTATGGCGAAAAGATTTTTGAAACATTTGGTTTCGATGCGTCATGTGCACACCTGCAGCTCTGCTACATCGTCTGTGGTCAGGGGCGCAACATCGTCTTGGCTCAGAGGGGGCCAACACAAAAAGAGAACACCCACCACTCCTAACATTGACATTGTAATAACTTCAAGTAGTGGAGGTTCATCCATACCCCACATAAAAGCGG
>PNEQ01085051.1:0-19206 GCA_003012365.1 Medauroidea extradentata
GATAGAACCAGTGTGGCTGGGAGCTGGCTACTTACAGACATATACGTAAAGGTACTTAATTAAGAGGTCTTGTAGGTGGTATATGGGTTTCTGACTAATGTAGGCTGGTAGTTATGAAGGATAGAAACAGTGTGGCTGGGAGCTGGCTACTTACAGACATATACGTAAAGGTACTTAATTAAGAGGTCTTGTAGGTGGTATATGGGTTACTGACTAATGTAGGCTGGTAGTTATGAAGGATAGAAACAGTGTGACTGGGAGCTGGCTACTTACAGGCATATACGTAAAGGTACTAAATTAAGAGGTTTTGTAGCTGGTATATGGGATACTGACTAATGTAGGCTGGTAGTTATGAAGGATAGAAACAGTGTGGCTGGGAGCTGGCTACTTACAGACATATACGTAAAGGTACTTAATTAAGAGGTCTTGTAGCTGGTATGTATGATACTGACTAATGTAGGCTGGTAGTTATGAAGGATAGAAACAGTGTGACTGGGAGCTGGCTACTTACAGACATATATATAAATGTACTAAATTAAGAGGTCTAGTAGCTGGTATGTGGGTTACTGACTAATGTAGGCTGGCAGTTATGAAGGATAGAAACAGTGTGGCTGGTAGCTGGCTACTTACAGACATATACGTAAATGTACTAAATTAAGAGGTCTTGTAGCTGGTATGTGGGATACTGACTAATGTAGGCTGGTAGTTATGAAGGATAGAAACAGTGTGGCTGGGAGCTGGCTACTTACAGACATATACGTAAAGGTACTAAATTAAGAGGTCTTGTAGCTGGTATGTGGGTTACTGACTAATGTAGGCTGCCAGTTATGAAGGATAGAAACAGTGTGGCTGGGAGCTGGCTACTTACAGACATATACGTAAAGGTACTTAATTAAGAGGTCTTGTAGCTTGTATAAGGGTTACTGACTAATGTAGGCTGGTAGTTATGAAGGATAGAAACAGTGTGACTGGGAGCTGGCTACTTACAGACATATACGTAAATGTACTAAATTAAGAGGTCTTGTAGCTGGTAAATTGGTTACTGACTAATATATAGGCTTGAAGTTATGAAGTTTGGAAGCTGTATGGCTGGGAGATGGCTACTTACAGACGTAGACGAACCTCCCTGGGGCTCCCTTGCAGAACTGCTTCGATTTGTATGAGAGCGTCACCTCGACAACTCCCGGTATGTGTCGCGGTGGCGTCTGCACTCGTATCGCGTGCGACGTGATCAGCTGCAACATAACAATGTGTTGTCCCATCACAATGTATTACTGTGTAAGTGACTACTGTCACTGCATGTTGTTAGAACGTTACACCACTCTTTGTTCTCTGTGCCGAACACATGCAGTTATCCTCTACTTATTACTCAAGTATTTAAAACATTATTTTCTAACACTGACATTACCCTTACCAACCAAGGGTGTTTTTTTTCAGCCATTGTCTTGTGAAACGTTAAATTTCCTAGCTAACTAACTTACGTAGTACTGTAAAAAGGGGTGAGATTATGCCACGTTGGGTTGAGATTGTGACAACCGAATTGTACATATAATAATAGCATATAATTTTTTATTTTTGTGTTAATTTTTCAAACCTGATTTATTCTTCAGGACTAACCTATGTACTAACCATTTTTGTAATATAAGTAAACAAACATAGGCCTATACAATTATGTTGTCACACTCTCACCCCACTTGGCACACTCTCACACCGTTTTATGGTACTGACAATAATATCTGAAGTTAAAAAGTTAAAACATTGTAATAATACATTACAAACTTTCCCGGCAATTTAGAAATTATATACTCACATTACACACATGAAGTGTTCTGTGTCCAAATTGACAAATGTGACGGTCCTTAAGAGGGTGATGTGGATTCAAGTCTCGATAACGAAACTTATGTTACTCATTCTTCGCAACTGTTATGCCTAATCTTGTACAATTAAAATAGAAAGTTGTTTGTTGCAGTGTAAATATGTGTAGTGTATTTGTCTCTTTAAACAGGATCATAGTATACCTCTAGTAGTGTTACCCGGAATTATGTTCAAAATAGCAGGAGGAATTATTTGGTTCCAAGTTTATGTATGTTCGAAGAATGCGCATCAGAGTTTCAGCAAGTCGTAAACTCCATGACCTAAGTTCACAATGAATTGCTAATTGTGTAATGATGTGCATGGGCGAGGTCATTGAAGCATGAATGACGGGCAGTGGGGTTTCAAGTTAACGAATGAGTGTGCCGATTTTAGTCTTGTAGGTAAGTTGACACCAACTCTCAATGCGCACTACTTTCAGTATAAGAGAGCGAAACAAAGACTATTGGATGTATTCCCGAGTGTGAAGAAGGCATAACACATATTAATCATCACTGCTGTGCGACGACAACAAATATGTGGATTCAGTGTAGTAAACCTGTAGACAGCTACAGGTGACAACTGATACTTGGTGTCGAAGCTAGCTCGCAGTACGTTATACATACTGAAAGCTGAGTCTTTCAAGACAGCTACCAAGAACCACAGTACCTGAGGGCTGGTTGCTCGAAGCTGGACGACTTTCTACCCTGCAGGGCGATCGTGTTTGCGTTGTCAGGAGGTACTATCGACCGCTTCGCGATTGTACACGAGCACTAGAAACGCTCAAACGCAGGTTGTTTTCGGCCATTCTATACGAAAGTGTCCGAGACGCTAGATGTTGGTGCTTTGCCGCTCATTCCCAATAAGAATCCCGTCAGGTAGGACACAGCTTATGAACGCCCGCGTAGGCTGCTCAGCGTTAGAGCGCTGACGTCGCTAACGCATACTTCTGTTTTAGAAGCGCTGACGCAATTACTAACGCCATCTTGAATAGTCTTTGAAGCGCTCGTCTAGCCACGTTGACGCCTTCTACATTCATGCTGTGATTGTCACATCGTTGTTAGCTAGTGTTCCAAGGCGATGTTTTTAAACGCAATGTTTTTAGCGCTCGTGCAGTATCGTCCTCAGTCGCACCAATACATGCGTTTGCTTCACTTCGGTTAGGTTCGGTTTTAGGCCGGGATTACGATGACTTCATGTTCACTTTACTTTAACTTTCACGTAAACAGGAAACACCTTGACAAACACACTTGAACAGGACCTATCTCGATCGCGTCACTTTATACCTACCTTCACTTTCACGTAACGAAAAGCTTGTCGGAGTCAAGCTTTTCACTTAAAGTGATTCGTGAAGTTACATCACGTGATTGCCTGGGCCAATCACATTTCGGAGGAGTTAATGCCTTCCATTGTGTCATGTTATCTTTGACTATTCATTTCGAGGCTCTCTCATGACGTTTTTCATTGCCTGATTGCATCTTAGGTGAAGGATCGTATATTGCACCTCAATTGATTACGCATTACGTAGGCGTGAACGTGATAAAGAGGTAAGCGATACGTGAACGTGAACTCATCGTAATCCCGAGGCTGGTATCACCGTTCACAAGTGCACTACGAGCGGAAGGCATGCCACTCGCAGGGGCCCGTGTTGCGAGTGTCTGCCTACTCAGCTCCCCCTCTAGGTGGCGTTATAGCGGCAATTTGTTACCTGGGTGTCCCCGACCCTGGGTTAGTTAGCCCATTAACCGGCCTGACCCTCCCCCAGCTCTCGTCTCCCTCCACTCCCGCCAGTCCTGCTGGTAGTCCTACACTGCGAGGTCCTGCATAGAGCCTCGGTACCAACACTTTGTATCTAGCTCCTGACAGGGCATCACAGATTACGTCGTTGTTTGTTGTGTTGATTTTAAAACCATCTCCGTGTATATTTACAGCTTCAAACATTGCGATGCGTTCACAATCCCCCAATATAATTTATACACTTTCGAACAAGCACGTTGTTTGCGATGTTGAATCACAGTTTAACCGAACATAATGTCTATAAAATATGCACATCATGTGACGATGTAAGAGCTGTACCTTCCCAGCTTGCAAACGTAGAGTTTAAATGTGAAATCAGTTTTTAAAAATATTACTTTTATTTCCATAATAGTAAAGGTAATGTATTCAAAAATTTATTATTATATATCAAATTTTATGGGATTACTGGCGCATCGAGAAACACTGCCTTTAGTAGTTAAAATGTGCTTTAAATCTGCATTTCAAAAACCTCAATTATAAACCATATTTTTATAAAAAATCTTCTGACGGTAGTTTTTGCAGCTTCTTGACAGTGCCCTACGAAATCCTATATGTTTATTTAGACTGACTGAAGATTGGGAGGATGTGCAGTGCCAGGAAGAAAAATGCAGTGGCATGATATTTGAAACACGCGTCTATTTAAAATGTGTATTTACTTTCAGCTCTTCGTGGCGATGTATTATACTACTTACTCATTGTTACGTACTGATAAGTTACTAAGAATAAGAAATAAAAAATAAAAAAAAATTAATTAGGCCTATATTCAGCAACATGGCGTATTATGTAAAATAGAATTATTCGTAACAGCAAATATGCTTTTAAATTAATGGAAATGCCTTTTTTTTTTCCAAGTAATGTACATCTTTCACATTCTTGTCCTCTTTTACTTTGATGTAAATCATTGTCAATCGTTCAGAAACTGTCAAATCACTGTGAAATAAAGCAGTAACGAAATGCAACGCGTGAAAGTATAAGCGGAACATGATTTTGAAGCAAACCGCAGGTAATGGCTTATGCTCACAGATGTGTAGTCTTTGGCCTACTAGGTCCGAGCAGCTGAGGGCAAGGTGTGAGCTGATATAGCTTAGGAACGTCTTGACGTCGTGTGAGTGTAGCTAGCAGTGAGGGTAAGATGTGGCCAGGACGGCGTAGTGTGCACTTTACGGGGTCGTCACGACGTTGGGGAAGAGCGCTCTTAAATGTCGCCCCTCGCACTCACAGGACACTATAGACGCGTCAACAGGCGGGCACGGTGACTCAATAATGTAGCTGTCCATCGCCACTTGAGAGCGTCTCTCCCTGGTCAGGTGTCGTCGAGATTACTGCCTGTCCGCCTAGAATTAGACTACGCCGCCATCGCCGTGTTTTATTTGCCGCCGCCAGCAGATTACCTCCAGAGGTGCGCGGCTGCTGCATTATGGACCAGCTTGTCGGTCGTAAACAAGCTGGAGGAATTGCTTCCTGCGCAGTCCACCTCCTGTTCATAACCTTGTTCGCTTCGTGCAGTCTCGTTGTCTGAGACCACCTCTCTAGACACGTGTAGGCGAGGTCCTGGATATACAGTACCTGCTGCTGTTACTGCTGCCGGACATGCTGACTAATTAACTGCACATGTTGCATCGTCGTTCTGATGACTTATGAAGGAAGTCGAGGTCGTCGCACAGCTACCAGACGTTGAGAGATTCATTCTCTTTATTTTCACATAAATATATTTTCACTCGAATTTGTTTTCGTTTGCGTGGTTTTCAATATAATGCAAAAAAAATTTTGGATACCTCGTTCTGCCCCCATTGCCTCATTTTGCCCCCTCCTACCCTACGAATTAATTTTTTCCTTAGAAACACTTGCACAATAACTCACTGAAGTTTCGTTGTAATCTGATAAACAGTATAGGATCGCACACGTCGCAAACAGAGATTCATTTTTATATACAAATAAAATCCGTTGCCCACATTAGCAATTCATAAGACTTTACAATAAATATACATGTGTGCATGTGTGTGCTATGTAGTACTTTAGCAGTATTATATATACTTATAAGTCTTAACTGATTATATATATCCAGGTACTCAGGAATAAGGACGAGTAGGCGAATTGAAACATGCGCGTTTTTAACTCTGTATACATATGCGGTGTCTGGATTCTTACATACGACATAAAGTTAACACCATTGTTTCACAAGTTGTTTGCTAGCCAGCTAAACCCATTCATTTATTACAAAACCACATATAGGCCTACTCCATTAAAAACAATATTATTTTTATGTGGATCTGTAACCTGCTATAACAGTTCTTGTGATGTTTCAAGTCACTGTAACATTTCGAAGCACCTGAGTCTAACAAATGTGTTTACACACAGATTAAAGCAAGGTAATTTTCTTACCACATTGTTTTAAAATAGGTTTGATCTGCAAAATAGGCTGCGGCGATGTAGTAATTGAAATTCTGTTCCCACCGAGGTGATTTGGGTTCGATTCCCAGTGGGTTGGTAGCGGAATTTTAGCATGTGAAAAACGAGGCGGACGCTGTAATTGGCCACTGCAGAACGTCGCTGCTCCATTATAGAGACTCATTCCTGGTTATATTTCAGTGAACGGTTGATTGTCTGCCTGTCGAGTGTCATACTTTCCCCTCAGATTCATGCCCTACTAGATATTTATTTTAATACCAAACAACCGTTTAAATAATAAATATTTATCTTATTTTTCGAATGCTTTTATTCATAAAAACCCCTATATTCTATACTCTTAGAGCGTTTATGCGATAAGAAGAAAAATAGAAAGTTGCCTAATTACCACTTTTATTTTTCTGAATGCTGCAATTAATTACTTCCTCGAATAAAATAAATACTTACCAGAACTACGTAAATTTAATTTTAAAAAAGTGGACAGTTCCCTTAAATGACTGTAGAAAAACTTACTTAGCTAAAACTAATTTTTGTTTTTTGTCGGCATAACCACATTTTGGTATGTAAATTAAAAAATATTATCATTACAAATTAAATTCTCATCGTTGATCTGCAATGTAACAGATGAATACAGCAAATTTTATTTGAGAAAAAAATGTATTCTTTCGAAAAAATAATACAAGTACTAAAACTTACAACTAAATGCACAAAATATTACATAACCTTACAAACACCCTTATTTTAAGGTATATTATAAAAATTAACGCCATACAGAGGCAGCAGTTATTACAGTTACTAAAGGGGAAAATGTGTTGTATGGCACGATATTTTTTTGTAATTATAAGAGCAAATGCTTTCGTATTATAATATGAAAAGACTTATATTGAAAACACGGTGTGATAAATGAGTGGATGGGTGGATGATCGAAAATAAGCGAGAAGGTCAATGCAATTCACCAATTATGAATATACATAAAAACAACTTCAAATAAATTAAACTTTACTTGAGAAAACTAATAAAGACTATTTTTAGCATCAATTACATTTTTAATTACAGTTAAATTTCTGATATATATATATATATATATATATATGTGTGTGTGTGTGTGTGTGTGTGTGTTGGTGCGTATTTATATAGAATTGTACAGAAATATAGTGTGCCAGAAAATACTTTTTTGGAACATTCATAGCACGCGCACGCACACACATACACACACATACACACACACTCACTCACTCTCTATATGTTTGTGTGTGTGTCGAAACAGACAGTGACGGACGCACCGCCAAGAACAAGGAATATGTCAGAAGTGCCGCCACCTTGGCCTCTTACCTCGCTCCACACCAGCATCGTGCCGAACACCACCTGCAGACCGTCGAAGAAGTTGTCGCCGATGATGATGACCGTGGAGCCACCTGATGTCCACCCCTCGCTCGGGCTGATCGCCTTGATACACGGGGTGGCTACGGGAAGGGGAGGGTACAAGCCTACATGAGACAGGGGTGTACAAGCATCAGCAAAACCTGGACACACGCAGCGCACCGACAAGGTAGATTAGAGTCGCGATGTGGCGCTTCGGGTCGTCGCCTCGCTTGCGATACTGCGATGACGTCAGCGAGACGGTCGCATACATCAACGAAGATGGCAAACTGACTTCCAACGGACATGTTTTACTACCGCATCCGAGTAGTGTCTAACACAAAACATATCTGAACCAGCAGCCGGTTACGAAGATTATCTTACAATAACACATTCATTTTATTGACCAACTATTTGTTCTTTAATTTGTTCATTATTACAGTGTCCGTCTTTTACAGCTGACTGTATGTATGGGATGTGTAAGAAACACTCGAGTGTAAATGTAACATGTTTACAAACTTGCTGGTTTGAATGTTGACAAAGGTTTTCACGTATTTTTAAATTAGACCTCCATAAGACTTCTCAAAATATAAATTCCTGAGTTAAGATCTTCCGCCCTTTAAACGCTTACTAGTTAAAACAATTTTATGTAGCCTTCATTTTTGGTATTTTATAAATCTCATTAAATTTCGGTTTGTTTATACAGGGTGGAAAGTAAATCACGGAAAAGCTCGCGGGTACAGGTAGCCAGACCTATATCAAGAATAATAAGTATACGAACCACACCTCTATTGTCAATAGTATGGGCGTAATACCACCGTAAAAGTTGTGTTAATGAACATGTTAAGTGACAATATTTCAACAACCCCTACAAATAGAACACTGACCTTCCTAATTCGATTCGGATGTATGACGACACGTATGCAGGGAATAAAATGTGAAGACCACCCCATCCCATGCGATGGAAACGTGGAGTTGCCTCTGTTATTATGCATGTACGCCTGTAGCAGCCCATCATAGAGAATGAAGAATCGGAATAACATAAGGAACAAAAAAGTGCACTTGTCCGAACACGCTCAGACAAACCGTTTCCGAGATACAGGTACTCAAATGTCAGAGCATTATGGTAATGCCGACAAGTAGGCAACCCGTGTAGCACGCACATGAAGACATGCTTCCGATGAACACTATCGATGTACAATTTTATCACCGAGAGGTATGCAACACACATGACAACAAGTAAGGGGGAAGGGAGATACTTGTATGCAGGGGCGCAGGCAGGACCTCTTTATGGTATGTGTAATGTAGCAAAACCAAATAAAATTTTCTTGTTTAAATTTGCTGGAAACACAGGAGCTACAATGTGTATGTACCAGCACATAACACGACAGTGATTACATTCTTGTATTTACATTATACGAAACAGTCTTAATGACACCTTGTATGTTTCTAAGTAGCATGTGTATAAATTGTCCTCTATCCCAACACAGGCACGCACACGACACATAACCCGTCCTGCACCGCACGCAAGCGATCGTTGGTTACATGTTATAGCAACGTGCAGTCTGGCAATGCATTACTTGATGCTTTCCATAGTTACATGGTGCACTAGTTTCTTAGAGAATCACCACAAGCAGTAGTCTAAGGGACAGAGATCCGATGACCTTGGCGGGCAGGATACACGTCCATCCCTTCCTATCTACCGCCATGGATATAATACGATCTAATTACTGATGTGTTACTGCATTGCAATGCGCCGGTGTCCAATCATGTTGGTGCTACATAACGCGTCGCAGCGCTAGTGAAACATCCTTTAAGGCGGCCGCCTGGCTGGTGCTCGATCTGCATGCAGCTTGTTCGCAGTTACGTGTTTTCTCAGAGACCAGTAAACGTGCGTACACAATACTTATCTACGAAAAGAAAACACACTTCAGGATATTTGGGCTAAAATCGGCTTTTTCACGCGATTGTTTCTCAAGATATATGTAACGTATTTCTTCGAAATTGAGGTCTACAAATACATTAGTTTTTGCCACAGTGACGCGTTCAATAAAATGATAGGATCACCGCTTAAAGTAACACATTAAAAACGTTACGGTGGGAACACTGCGCGTGCGTTTACGACTTTGGGCGTAGAGGCGATATCACAATACATGTGCCGGCCGGATTTTCCTCTCTCACACACACAGCTCCTGCAGTACTCCGCGGAGAAACACTGCTTACCGACCTCCTGTGAGACTTGTCAGGGAAGACAACCGGCTTCCCAGGATATCACACCAGATGTTTATGTCTCATTGGACCTGACAACCACTGGCACGAATGACATGAGTATTGCCGTGATATCAGTGATGGTGTAGTGCCAATTAAGTACACTTTCTTGGGTGAAATGGGCTTCATCAGTCCACAGGATGCGACCCACAATGGTCGGGCTATTGTTGAATTGCCGTCAGCATCCAGTGACAGTACTGTAGACGGTGAAGTCGATCCCTTTCAGTTACGTGCTGTACGGGACTGTATTGATATTTATTACAGCACATCGCCATGAAAGATGGTCTGTGCAAACTAATGACTCATACCGACGCGGTGCGTGAGCTTAAGAGAGGATCCATTGAAAAAATCTGCTGTAGCTCCTTGGCAACATGTCGTCATGTACATGCTCCACGGGTTGCCTACCTGTCGGCGTTACCACAACGCTCTGACATTTGAGTACCTGTATCTCGGAAACGGTTTGTCTGAGCGTGTTCGGACAAGTGCACTTGTTTGTTCCTTATGTTAGTCCGATTCTTCATTCACTATGATGGGCTGCTACAGGCGTACACGTACAGAAATACATGCGTAATAACAGAGGCGACCCCATGAATCCATCGCATGGGATGGGATGGTGTTCACACTTTATTCCCTGCATACGTGTCGTCATGCATCCGAATAGAATTCGGAAGGTCTGTGTTCCATTTGTAGTTGTTTTTGAATTATCGTCACTTAACATGTTCATTAACACAACTTATACGATGGTATTACGCCCATACTATTGACAATAGATGTACGGTTGCTATACTCATTATTCTTGATTTAGGTCTGGCTACCTGTACCCGCGGGCTTTTCCGTGATTTACTTTCCACCCTGTATGTGTGTTTATTTGCGATCATGACTGACAGATTTTTAAACACACGTTATGGAGTCAGTAAAAAAATATTACTGTAGATATTATTTCGTGGTCCCTAGTTTAATGTAAATTTCGTGAAAATCCTGTAGTAAAAATGTAATGGCAGAACGTACAAAGTGAATTAACAAAGTGGAAAATCTTCATCACAATTGCACCACTGATAAAACTCAGAGTCAGCACATCGTAAGGCGAACCTTGTACGCGACTATTCAATTGTTGATCTCTCGTGTATGTAGGTATCCTACTCGTCTGTGTCCAGACTTACACTATATTACAACATGTGGGACACACCACAACTCGCGCAAAACATGGGCATTCGCTCAAATTAATAAATTAGAAAATAATAATAGCCTCATTAGACTATTTCTGGAGATAAGGTTGCACATTCTTCAACTTGCCATTCATCTGCATTCAACTTAGCCAGACTTTCCAGTCATATCTCGATTGCGTGTCGCTTTAATTTTTCTACTCTTTGTCCTAATGTTCTTAGTTAATACAATGAGTTTTCTTTTTGATATTATTATGTATATTGTCAAATGCTCAACGTCCAGGTATTATTTTTAACCCCCGACGCATAAAGAGGGGTGTTTTAAGTTTGACGTGTCTGTCTGTATATCTGTGTGTCTGTCTGTGGCATCGTAGCTCTTAAACGAATGAACCGATTTTTATTATTATTTTTTTTTGTTTGAAAGGTGACTTGATCGAGAGTGTTCTTAGCTACGATTCAAAGAAATCTATTCAGCCGTTTAAAGATCATCAGCTTTTTTTTTATTTTTAAAAAGTGAATTTGAGCAATTCTACTGGTCTGGTTAGGCTAGGTTAGGTTACATAACATATGGTCATGTTGTTTGGATTACGTAATGTAACTGTAAAAATTATCAATATAGGTATAAAAAAATAACAGCGTATACAGTATGTCAGGTTATGCTACCACCAAATATACATTTTATTTAACGTGTTGTTAACAAATATATTATATGACAATAAAAATTCAGGTAGTAAATATGTTCTGTTATTACATGACACTTATTCAAAATCGGAATCTTCATTTTCCCATAACACTGATAAATTACAATAATTGTTTTTTTTTTCTTCAATTTTTTACTTGGTTCTTTATAAACAAACGTACTACCTGCTGAAGATTTAGATGTGGAAGCCACACTCTTAACAGTAACGCACAATTGTGCTAAACATTTAGCCGACATTGATCCATCAGATATAATTTGTTATAAGACATTTAATGTAACAGTAATAAGAATAATAAGTGATGAGTACGTTCTCAGTATGCTGGCATGTGCTGTGCTGTTTGCTAAAAGTAGTCGCCGTGTTACTATAGGCGATAGAATACGTGTATTTTTACGTATTAACGAATGTAATCCTTTATATTTCAATGGTTATTTACTGATAGATTATGCTGCTATGTAATATTTTGCAGATGGGCGATATTAATCATTGGGCAGCATTTGTATCCGATGTTGGTGGCTACAACAAGATTCCAATGCTTATTCGGAGGACAATCTTTTTAAAACAACTTAAGGCGCCATAATATGGTGGTGATAACAGTGACAGTAAGGTATCTGTGGAGCGCAATGGAAACTAACTCCATGCAGTGTTGCCACATTGGGCGTGTAAAACGTCATCCTACAACATTTAGCAACTAACATTTTGGTCTCCAGTTTAGCCCACGACTCGCGTGGTATGTTTACTATATGGCAGTTTCTGAACATCCTGTATAGGTAGGCTTATTAGAATTGCCTTTCTCGCTTATACTTATTCATACGTTTTTTCCCCTCTTAAGTGGAGTGTGTAAATTACCAACATACATTATTAACGGGAATATATTTTGCATTCAAGTTTATATATGTTTTCTTGGAATATGTTAGAAATTATTACTCAACCTGCACAAAAAACTGTGTGAATTTTCAATAATATGTACAGAACATAAATAAATAATGCAACTTGATTTACGATTGGTCAAGTTTCTTCATGTACCATAAAAAAAGAGCTTACATGTGTTTAGCCAACTAGGAAGACTTCGCGTTTTTCAATCTTCGAATTCATTGTACCTTAAGCACAAATTATTTAGCTAAATACAAGGTTGGTCAACTAGCTCCTGGCCACAAATATTGTCAGCGTTTTTAAGAACATTTTATAATAACCGTATACCTATCGCTCGTATGTTATATACAAACACTGCCAGCTATGTAGTCAGCGAATCTAATAAATATTCATTCTCTATTTCAAAGTCTTAGTGCGGGTTTCACCAGAAAATATTAAATTTTTCACTAAGCAAAACTAACAAAATTCGATTTAGATTTAAACCTCGCTTAAAGTAGCAGTGAATTCCACGACTGGCCCACGCGAGTTTAAGTTAATCGAGATTAGTTAAACTTGGGTTTCCTGTATTCTGTAGCAGCAGAGAGAATGTACACATGTATACAGACTATGAGCAGTTGTTCATTGTTCCAACAAAGTAATTATTAACTAATTGCTATTAATTTTATTGAAATAGTTTAATACAGCTACATGATGTACATAAGGCTACATTTAATTACTTTTGCCTTGTTACGTTAGCACACAAATTTAAGGTGTGAACCAGGGAAGCGATTCAGTGTGTCTTTAAAGGTTAGGTTTGCTTGCACAAAGCTAAGTTTCCGATGTGCTGTATTTCTACGGTTATAGGTAAATTTTTGGAAATATTTTAGTATAAGTTTTACTGATTTATTAATTTTTCTCAGTTTGAGTATTTTCAACTTTCTGTTTTTTGGTTATGGTGTAATAGTTACACACAAATCTTCGAGTTCAAAAAATAAACTGTTATTGTTCAAGAATACGATGAGTGTGTTTTTAGATGTAAATTTTTTGGTTAGCAATATTATTTTGGCGCAAGAAGCTGTGAAACTAATGAATCGGTAATCTTATTTTGGTTTGACAAAGCATTCCTCATTATACACCTCATTTCAAGGTCTTATTTTCATTGATCATTACCGTTTATTACAAAGAAACATCCCTGTACCTGACATCAACCTAACCAACAAAGTTACTTCATTTTATTGGTTGTCTAATTTTCTAACAGTATACAACGTGTACGAATAGTGTTAAAACCCGCGGCATTCTTATTTAAATAACATAAGAGAACAACCACTACAGAATATTTTTTAATTAGACTAGTCTGTGAGTTCAATGAGATGTATTTTTTGTATAAATGAAACTTCAGTTTTGTAAAAATAGTCATATTGCTATTTCGTAAACATTTCTGCACATAACGTAAAATCAGCCTTCATTTATTCCGTTTATAAAATTTGTATAACTTATATTTTCATATTTAAGCGAGATTAGCAGAGTAACCTGGCCGAAATAGGGCAGTTAACATCTGTAATTTTGCTTAACTTGATAAAATCAAGATTAACTGCATCGTGAAACACAAACCATGTTTAATCGAGAATATATGTCGACTAATCGAGATTAAGTCGTTTGAACTTTGTTGACGAAACCGGCACTTAGTATAAAAGATTAACACTTGATTTCGACTAATTTAATTCATAATCATATTAATTTAAAAATAAACATTAATTTCGTACAGAATAAAGAGAATAAATAATATTTACAAAAAAGGTGAAACGTAACATAACTGGTACACTATGTTCTTGGCACTGTTGCCAACTGCATGCAGCAATGGGATATACATATCGACTAGACAGAAAAAATTAGCAGGGTTACCAAACGTCCTCATTTAACACTAAATATCGCGTAGTAGGTGTACCGCCGTTCTATTTTACAGAAACCCAAAATATTCGTATCGTACTATTTAAAGGTAAAATCATCTCGAAAAACAGTTCAACATGCCGTGTGAACGCTAACAGGGTCTCTGTATGCAACCAGCTTGTCATTTATGTCAAGCGGGTTGACTGTATTGTGAGGCTTATATAGTTGAGACGCCGCGTGAGTTACTATAAAACTTAGCTTTGTTTGCTTCAGGATAAGATATTCTCTAGTTTAAACACTAAAAATATCACACTTAATTTACTCCATTTCTCCTAGACTCTACTGGAAAATGTGCAATATGTAATTTTAAAAGGCTCGTTTCTGGTTATGTGATGATCCTGACACATACATCTTACGATGTGATATTAAAATCCTTTGATTGAAAATGCGTCTTCAAAATTAATATGTCATAACCTTTAATTTTTTACGTTATGAAAACATTTATCACTCGCGTACTCCGAAGCGCCACATCACTACGCACACGTACTACAGACACTAGTCATCTAACATGCGACATACAACTAAAAATAAATTAACATTAACGTAGCAAATAAAATACCACATTATTACCATTAAATTTATATGATATTCTAATTAATACAATCTAATAGTAGTTAGAGATGGATTCGACTTCATACAAATATTCTGAATAAATGTGTTATATGGAAAATATATAACTTTCCTGAAAGCAAATGAGTATTTGACATTCTATATAATTAGATACATAATTATGCATACTTAAATAACATCAGTTTGAAATGAATTACGCGATACATAAGTTAAGAACTAGTAATAATGCTATGAAGAATAAATGTATTTAAAGTAGTAATTAAATAAAATAGAAGCTATATGTGTTCAATGAAACGATATATATATTTACTTAGGATAGGAAATACATTTTAAGAAAGAGGAATCATAATTTATACTCTTATCCCATAGAAAGAGATTATACTCAATTATATACACGTAGACACAAGCGTTTAGCTACACATTTCAAGTAAATCCATCCAAATTTATCTGCTCAAAAATTGCTTTCTGTGATTATAACAGAAAAATTTTTGTACTTAGGCGGCCGCCTACCTCACGCTTCAAATGCGTTGCAGCATGTTCGTAAAAAGTTTTTTTTTTCTATGAAAATATTCCACTTTTGCCCAGGGTGCCACCGTACGAAAAGAAAACACACTTCAGACAAGGTCGGAACCTCATTGTTAAGATGCCACGCTCATTAGAAACACTCTTTCTAAGCCCTCCAACATGGCTAAAAACTGTCTTTTCAGACTTCCGTACTTCAAAATATACTAACCGTATGTATGCGATACTCAGATTGCGATGTGCACCGAACATAGTTGCAAACTTTCCACCAATAAAATTATATGGTCACCGCTTAGTGTCCCATAGTAAAAACCGTTCGTCGGGGAGCTTGCACGCTAGTACAGCGCTTGGTTCGTTGAGGCGAAGCGGCATTTGATGCGCGCTTCAAGGTCGACCTTACTGCTCCGTCGCTTTTGAGCCTTTCACGCGCGGGTAGGCAGCGTCCTTAAGTTGTGATGAAATTGTAATTGCGATGTATTTATACATAGTTATAAGTTATAACGGTAGTTGTTTATGTTACTTCACATGAAACATGCTATTGATCATGATGATGTTGAAATTGAGGTATATGTTATAGCATGAATCGCAAGGCGATGTAAGAGAAAAGTAGCAGTAAATGCAAAGTAATCGGGCACAGTTAATTGACATACAGGGAGCAATATGTGGACTATCGTAGGATCATCTCGTGGCAATGCAGATGAAACCAACAACCGTGAACACGGAGATCTGCGAGCTAGAAGACCACTCTCTTTATTTCCGTCAGTTCTCGTGGCTCTTAAGAGAGTCGGCAGTAGCCAAGGTGGATGTTTAGAAGGATTGGTGGAGGGCGCGCAGGGAGAAAGAAGATGGCCGTAATAACAGCAGTGGTGAAGACGAGCTCGCTTCTGTCCCTAAACACCGTCATTTCACGGCCTCTACACACGATGGAGGCGAGAGAGAGAGAGAGAGAGAGAGAGAGAGAGAGAGAGAAGATAGCTGCTGCATGCCGTTGTGGCGAGTTATTCCCCGCAGCAGGAGAGAAGTCTCTATCAGACGACGGCAGTGAAGGGTGGCTGTGGAGGGAGACAGGGAGAGTTAATCAGTTCTGCTGCAGCCTAGAATTACACGCTCTATGGCTCGCCCCGCCTAGGGGAGGGTTCACGCCACTGTAGTCTGTGCTAGCTTGCCGCCATCTTGCTGCCACGTGACTCTACTGATAGCCACGACCTCGACGACATTGCGACGTGACAGTTGGTATGCAAGCACATTCCATCTTCTCAAAACCACAAGACATCCAGGTAACTCATACGACTTAATGCTTCACATATTCTGGAATGTAAGCGCAACTGTTTCCAGTCAGCATTGTGTATCTTCTCAGTCATTCCTCAGAGAGACAATGTCAGTTGTATTCCCATGTAAGACTTGCGTCTCAAATAATTGCTGCATCTATCACTTGTGCTGGATTGTTCAACTACAGCATTTTAATATGCATGAGCTCACAATGTCTGGAGACATCACACACTTCACTCAGACCTAGCTGTGTGCATCCATGCCAGGCAATAATTAGTAAGGCGACAATGTTGAGTAAGTCTTATATGTAGTCAGTATAAATATATTTCTTGTGGATGAGGTAATTAAAACCGGTAAAATGAGCTCAGATAATCAGGATTACGAAGTGAAGTAGGCAGGAAATGTACAAAGGAACTATCCCAGCAATAAATTTAAGATAGCCCGAGAATCTAAGCCGGCTTCTCCCGAACGTATGTCAAGTGTTTTACTATCACACCATCTCACTATAGTATTTATTGCTTAGTCGTTCAAGTAACATAAATTTATTTCAAGCTTCAAAATATTTAAAGCAGGCGTATAACTAACATAGCTTAGCACGCAGCCTCGCTTATGGGTACATGAACATGAACATCAAGTTTGCCTCGTATAAAGTGAGATAAACTAAGAATATGTCTCAAGTCAGTGCGAGATATAACTATACTTTATGTCGAGATCATAGTATGAGCCGTAAGAGAATTGATTCTTAAATTTGTCACATCATGTAACTCTACAATTACTGTATTGTACTGCCTGTTTTGGCAAAACTGTGAATCCAAGACTACTGCTTGAAAATTCCAATGACCAAGAACTGAGTGCGAAATCTCTGTAGCTATTCTAACCACAAATAACAATAAAACGGTATAAGTACAATTTTATTTTCACAAATATAAAATACTTTAAACATTAGTAGCACATAAATAACGAGATAAATGTGTGTGCACAACACTGCTCTTAGAACTAAATCATCAGAAAAGAATGCCTCTACTTTTTAGGAGGTAGTAATACCTTGGTAGGTCTGCCTAGCTTAAATTCCGCACAGTTTGTGTAGTTGGTCGTAAAACTTATAGTTTATAGACAACGTAATTATTCATCCTCGGAATGTGAAGACCTACGCACACACTGAGTAAATAATTCCAACAAACACGTAGACTTTAGTTTTCATATAGGCCTATTTTTAATGGCAGGAATATTTGTACTACAAGTTTTTCATACACTTATGTAAGTAATGTGTATGGTCAGAAGAGAAATACACTGGAAACAGAGAATATTCACAGTTTCTCAGTGATTTTACACATATACAAGTCGTTGAAACTGCTCCATCGGGAATTAGAGAAAAACTACGGATTGCATCAGCGAAATATACTTAATATTGGATCAGAGATTTCCACTACTTGAAAAACAACAATACATTTTTTATTTATATCTACAAAAAAACTAATTTTACATTAAATGTAATTATGGGTTTTTCTAAATTATGCCATTCAATAAATGAATGCGCGAAAATAAAGAAAAATGTGAATTCCTGCCGGAATCAAGCCCGATGCCTTTGCGTCGTCATACTACCACTCTAACCACTCGCCCAATGTGACACTTGGGTACACATAATTGCCGTAAAATACACTTCTCTTTGTTGTGTGCCATAACATAACATAGGTTTCGCGGACTTTTATATTCTAGGCTTATGAGTTTGAGCCGCGTCGAAGGATGCTTTTCTCTCAACGTTTCGGAAATTCATTGCTGTTGCAGTCTTCAGAAACACGCGGACCATTTGCTTGATGCTAAAGATTTCGGGCTTCATTATACCTGGCCTCTGGGAAGCTGCTTATTGACTGACTCAGCTCATCCGCCAATCATAGATTGGCGTGCTTTTGATTAGCTGGGATGGTCCACCAATCCTAGAGAACCTGTGGCAATAGGCTGCCCAGGACATGTAAGGTTTTATAACCATAGAATTTCCATATGCAGATATATAGACTATTTGGCATTAAAGCCGCGAAGCATGTTATGGCCGATAGCGTCATCACGTTGTGGTTCAGTCTGCTCGAGTAAGACTTTAATTTCTTGATTTCCTCGTTTCATTGTTTATATCTTGGAAGCTCTGTTTGCTAGCGAGTAGCGTTGGTCTACTTTCTCGACTCTACCTGCCTGTAGCCTATATTTAATGATCGACATTCTGATTTGATTAAATATGGACCAACACCGTGAAGGTACCTATCACAAGTCTCCAGTTAAATAACTGCCATATTCAACGTAGTTCTATGTTGATTTCATACCATGTTTACTCACACCGAAGTGTGGCTTTCTTTGTTTACGGTGCCTCTTAGCCTAGGCCATCCCGGCGCCCGGCCCCCATGGGCGAGGGGAGAGATCACGCTCTGCCACGCAGTGTACTTCAGCTAACAGTCTGTTGGAACCGCGCGAACCCTTTCGCGGAACGCAGAACTGCGCCTCCATGTCACCTACCA
>PNEQ01085052.1:0-19041 GCA_003012365.1 Medauroidea extradentata
CTGAATACTGGACCACCTGCCAAAAAATCCATGAGCAGTATTTGGTTATTTTTTTACTAAAAGTGTCAGCGGTAATAAAGCAACATGCAAAACATGCAAGAAAATATTAAAAATTCCAACAGGTACTTCATGGATTAATTTAAAAAAAGATACGATTTTAGGGTCTGTTAAGTTTTATAAAACCAACTGAATTTTTTTTTGGGATTTCATGATTCTTTTAGGTACCACTACAACTCTACAGAATTATCTGAAACAACATCCTGAGCAATTAAATATAATAATTCCACTAAAAACATTTTTTTTTTGCAAATCACTACAATACTCTAATTTTTTACCCAACTTATAATTAGCCTTCAAGGTAAGTTCCTAACAGTGTAAATTATTTTGCTTTGTATATTTGTTAAAAAATTTAATTTACTTGATATTCAATATTCGATTCGAATTCGTGAATATTTCAACATATTCGCTTCGAATTCGCTTCGAAATGAAATTTTCATATTCGCCCACCCCTACAAATGGTGCAATTTTATTTTGTTGATTTCATGAACATTGAATAATAAATATGGTAAGCTATACTGCACTGTACAGGTAGGTATTTGTAATTGTAAAGTTTATTCGCACCAATATCGTAGCAAGTGAGTGTAAGAGTTGTAGAACTAATTTCAAATTAATCAGAAGGTATTAAAAGTGCTATAGTAATTGACTACATCTTCATCAACTAGGTCTGGTGAGAGCAGTAATTTCTCTATTGTATTGTTATATATTATTTCTTATGTATTATTCCTTCTTCTCAACATTTTTCTATTTCCACATTTAAACACAGAAGAAAGTTAGATAATTTTCCCCAAGTCATGGGGCCAGAATTATGCTTAGATGAGTTCTTGAATTTTTCACAACATTAAAAATAACCTCTTGGGAATTTTTTTTTTCCACGCTGTGACACAGTGAGACAAACAAGTAGATGTATGTGACATGAATTGGTGTAAATTTTTCATCATGCAGCTGCGTAATAGTGTGATACAGTCAAACCACAGTTGTGCTAACTCAGATTTCAATTGTGCAAAATCAGATTTTACAATTTCAATGATTTTACGAATGATTATCAAAAATTTCCTAAAAGAAAATATAACCCAAGCATAGCTACCAACATGTATGATTTTCCTGTACAATGTATGATTTTGTGCCTTATTGTACAATTGTACGATTTATGTGTATTATTGTATGATTTTCAAGCTTTCCAATTTTTTTGCTCATTAGGTTAATTCATATTAAGAAATCTGGTACTGAAATCCCATAATTTCGGTACCGAACATTAGGTAGGTAGATCTAACTTGCAGTGTCGTAAATAATAAAGAAAATTGTAATACCGTAGTTTCTGGAACTAGCGTGCTTCATTGATAGCCATTGTATTATATATTATTCACTACAGAGTTCCATATTATTCACGCGTCGTACAAACATAACCCAAACTTTGCCGAAAACACCCAGTCGATTGTAGTTGTCTTCCGGGCTAAATGACGGCTGTGACTTGTGCAAACAAAAGTTGCAAGGCTGTTTTAATTTGAAGTGGCTTTCCAGTTTACAGTTTCCATGTACAGTAGTAATTGCTCAAGAACATGCATCAAATCTTGTGAACTGAAAGAAACTATTAATTATTATATTTCCAGCATATATGGAAGTGCACATCGTAGCTGCGTAGCGATTGTAAACATGGTTTTTGCCAAGCTTAAAATAAGTTTAATTCTACTACAGGTTAGAAAGATCAATGGTAAAAGTTTGGCACAGGGAAAATTGAGCACTAGTATCGCTAATGGGTGCAAACTGACTAATCACAGAGCTTTCCTGAATTTTGAGTTACATAAAGTTGATAATCTAAAACGCGAAATTAGTTTATTTTCAATTTACAATTAAGTTAAATGACTACTGTCAATTCCAAGCCTATTTAAATTTAATTTTAAATTATGATTTGGTGGGAAGAGGCCACTAGGCTTATTACAGTAAAACCCTGTTAAGACGTTGGTGATGGGACAGGAAGAAATATAGTACTGTAGTGCTTGTTAAGCAGGAAAACTTATTAAAAGTGTTAAATTATACTTGTTCGTATAGCCAAGGTGCAAAATTATTTGTCTTATTAAGCAGGAAACTTCTTAAATGGGAAACTTCTTGAGAGGGTTTCACTGAAATTACATAACAATACAATATGGTGCACAACAGAGTAGTACTCATTGATAGAACACACACAAGAAAGGATGAAGACGTTTTCCGCGGAAGCGCGGAGGCTTGCGACGTTTCCCCAGCCGGGCCGGCAAAACGTCGCAAGCCTCTACGCTTCCGCGGAAAATGTGTTCGTCCTTTCTTGTATGTGTTCTATCAACGAGTACTACTCTGTAGTACTTGTGCACCGTATTGTATTATTATTATGTAATTAAATTTAATTTTACTACAGTTTCGTATTTTTCTGGTCCTCATGCAATTGCAGCAAAACTGCCAGCAGAAATTTTTCCTCTGCCAAACTCTCCCATATGAAAACACATTTTCTTTCTAACCTGTATTAGAATTAACCTTACTTAAATGTATCATTTTGTTATTGTGGCGGAGTATTTTAGTGCCGATACTTGTATTGACGTCGCATATTTAATAGTTATAAAACATAGAAATATTGCAACTTTCATGTATGGGAAATACTACTTTGTAGTTTTTATGAAGACGTTTTATACAGTCGCCGAACCATGCGGATGTTAAAAACTGTTTAAAAAATTAAAAGTATGTGGTATTAATATTGTATAGCAAATTAAATACTTTCGCTTCTGCACTTTCAATGATGTACAATTTATTCCTCAAATCCACAGTATTTGTAGTGTCGGAGAGTTGTGGTTATATGTGCCAAGTGTGATTAAATTGGCTAATTTGCACTCTGTAAGAATTTTCCGTGCATTTATGGAAGTGTGTAGGAGAATTTAATAGCTGTATTACCAGAAATTGTAAAGTTGGGGTCTGTCTATTGGTGTATTAAAATCTGTAAAGTTTGTAAACTTGCAGAAACTGAAACTACCTGAACTAGGTATGTTCAGATTTGTATGAATATTAAAATTATGAGCAGTATTTATGATAGTACAACAAAGTCCGCCTACTGTACGTTCAGTAATTTCCCTGTTAAGTTTGTTTTCTTTATTATAGTCCCAGGGAGGCTATCAGGCGCGGCTCGTGGATTTTGACATAGGTAGGGCTGCATACATAAGGAAGAACGCTTCATCCCCCAATAAAAGGAAAGTGGTCCGGGGGCCCTCCCCTGGAAAAATTATGGCTTTCAAGATGCAAAATGGTGCTGTTTTAACAGTTCTTGTGTCTAAACATTGAATATACTTTTGTTAGATTTATTAATATTTTTTAAAGAAACGTTCTGTTATGGGGCGTCCCTAGTCGCTGGTAGAGGAAATCAAGAAACGTTTCAAGCAGTTACCGCTATTCTATTTTCTCAAACAGTTTAAAACATTTCAAGGTACGTATTAATTATTTTGACCAAAATTCACAAACTCCACAAAAATAATTTTAACGAATATAACATCCCTTTGAATTACTGTTATTTTTATTAGAACAAAATTCACAAAATCCACAAATATAATTTTCACAAATGTAACGTACCTTTGGATTACTGTGTTGAGCACTTGAAGTAGCAAGTAGGTGGAGAAAAACAAGGGTAACTGTGTGGAAAGTTACGCCAAGTCGAAATCACATCAGAGAGTGCTGTCCACACATCGGAATGACATAACTCAGTAGTTTTTAATGTTCACAAACCACAGTGTTTCACATTTAACAAAAATGCACCATTCATTTAATGCACTGTAGTTCGTGTTTTTTTTACGCTTTTGACTTTGCTACAATTCACTGTATGTGGAAATGAAAATATTAAGTCAAAATCATGTTTCGACTAAATGTTCTCTCGACTAATGTATCGATACCCGTTACTTTTACGTGGAAGTTTATTCGTCGTTCTTTTCTTAGAACAAATTTCGCAATAACTTGTTATACAGTGCTCACGTTATTGTGTACGGTCTATATAGGGTAAGATACTTATTGCAAAACATGTACAAATACTTAAAATTTTAATTAAACGGTTGGGAGAGTTGGCCGTTGGTTAGCTCTCCTCGCCCCCAACCCCTGGCAGCCTCGTGCAGGCGGCAGGAGGGTCGACCGGCACTTCGTCACTGTCGACGGCTACACAGCCTAGAGTACTTACAGATGTGTGGGCGACTACCCTGGCTCTCATCTCATCATCTCCCCAGTCCAACATATAAAATATACATTAACTCTCCCAGATCATCCTATTATCATCCCTATCACATAATACTATTTACACAGAGTACAACAAAACTTGAACCAACTCTGTACTACAATTCTAGCCTGTTAAATTGCCGTGATTGCCACCGCTTAATACTAAGAATATCTGACACTTAATTCTAATGGACAGTCTTTAATGATATTTACACAAATTATCCCTTCAATATGTACATTTAATGTATATCGGGCTATGCCCATGACATAACCCTCTAGGTTTCCTGTCAGCTGTAGATGATAGGGGAAGCTATAGCTGCCAAGTTCTTAAGATTTAAGTTTGCCTTTTTTTTTATATATATATATACATTTGCTACCCTTTGGCACTATTTCCACCATATGACACTGCATTTAATTGGCTCTTCCGCAGCACTCAATAGGCACGTCCTATGTGCTAACCCCTTTGCATTATAGGTTTCAGTGCCCCCTAGGTACCACTGAGCGAGTTCTGGGTCGAAACGGTGCATGTTGGAGGTTACCAAAAAAAATCACAGACAACTTGGGAAGGAGCAAAAAAAAAAAACACCCTTGAACTTGTTCTCAGCCCGGCTCCTACAGTTCGGGTAAGGCCAAGGTCGACTATCCCCCTTCACAAACTACTGGCGACAACAAAATACACAAAAAAAATGCAACAGCTCTTTCCCCATCCTATTTACAATGTCCTCCTACAGGATGCTTCACAAAGCCTACTGCACTGCCTGTGCCTTGAAAACATATCTCCTCAGCTTGTCTATATTATATGTTCCTCGGCTCTGCAAACCCCCTAACGTGCCGATCTCATATGCCCCCTTTCCTCTTTTACTCATGATCTCAAAAGGACCGTCGTATAGGTCCGCCATTTTAGCTACTCTCCCACGGATCTTCGACGACAAATTAGTCTTCCTGACCAGAACTTTCTCCCCTATTTTCAGGACATCTGGCGCTCGCTTCCCTTGCCTCTTTTGTACCCGCAGTGCTGCCAGTCTGCGCATCCTATGCAACGCACGCAACATACTTTCTCCGCATCTCTAATCGACTGCGCCGGGAATCGAACCAATTTCCCATTCAACCGCGGCGGCGGCTTACCATTATTCAGTTCGAATGGAGTGACACCCGTCGTTTCGTGCATTGTCTCATTGATGCACCGTTCTACGACCTTTAAGTGTGTTGCCAATGAGGCGTGCCTCTTCCTTGCCAACAGTCGCAAAAGGCGGTTTAATTCGCGGTTTACCCGCTCCACAGGGTTCCCTGCAGGCCTATATAATGACACCTTTTTTATTTCAATTCCTCTTTGACACATAGCCTTGCACCACGTCTCACAGGTAAACACCATCGCATTGTCGGACAACACCTTTTCAGGTGTCCCAATTTCACGGCAGTACTTTCCCACTTGGGTCACTATTGCCCGGGCGGTCGCCTTCCTGAGGGGAAACATCCGCACGTACTTAGTAAAAACATCTAGGATCACTAAGACATATCGATATTCGCCGCGCGATGCTACCAGTGGCCCATGAAGGTCTACGGAGATTAACTCTAATTTCTGGTCCGCTGTGACTGCTCCGGCCTCGCCCCTGAGTGGCCTCGGGTTCGACTTCGTGCGCTGACAGACGTCGCATCTACTGATGACGCGCCTCATCTTGCGCCTCATTGCCTCAAACACACAGTGTTCCTTTACTGCAGCCAGCGTTTTGGACGCGCCGAAATGCCCAATGCTCTCAGGGTATTCGGATATCAATTCCTCCTCGGTGACAGCTGGGACGCACAGTTTCCACTCTCTGGACTTCGCTCTCCGGAACAAAAGCCCGCCTGTATCCTGGTACACCTGATGCAGAGAGTGTTCGGGTGGCAGGTTCTGCAATTTCTCGCGCGTCTCTCTTATCTCCGGGTCCCAGAACCCACCGTGTTATCCTACCATGTAACATTCGGTAGCAACCCAGGTATATCAACGCCTTGTGATCAGTGTACACAATCACCTTACGGCCATGAATGAAGTACCTAAACTTCGAACACGCATACACTAAGGCCAGCAGCTCTTTCTCGGTGATCGTATAATTCAACTCTGCGCCTTTAAGGCTCCTACTGAAGAATGCCACCGGACATGATTCACCCGCGTCGTTGACCTGATACAGCACCGCCCCTAGTGCAATGCCTGATGAATCACACGATAGATAAAATTCTCTTTCCCAATCTGGGTAGTGCAACAAAGGAGCCTCGCAAAGTTGCCGCCTTATCGCTTCCCACGCCTCTTGTTCCTCACGCCCCCAACACCACGGCGCGTCTTTCTTCAGGAGACCTTGCAATGGCGCGACTGTCGCTGCGTACTTCTCTACAAACCTACGGTTGTAATTAAGCACCCCCATGTATTTTTGCAGCTGTTTCTGATTCTTAGGAACCGGGAATTCAGTTGTTGCTCTCATCCGGTCCGGGTCGATACGAATTCCATCGGCATCTATTACGTGTCCCAGGAAACTGATCTGCTGTTGCGCAAATGTGGACTTCTCTCTGTTGACCGTGACACAGCCGTCCTCTAATTTCTTCAGTACCCTGCCTAGCCGCTCAGCGTGCTGGCTCCACGACTCCGCTGCAATTACAATGTCGTCGACATAAATAGTGACATACTGCAGTATCTCCGGCCCCAACACCGACTCGAGTGCCCTAATAAAGTGACAAACGCTTAGGTTAATGCCGAATGGCAACCTTGTGAACTGATACACGCGCCCTCCGAACTGAAACGCCGTGTATTGCCAGGAGTCTTCGTGTAGTGGTACCTGCAGATACGAGGACACTAGGTCAATGCGCGAAAAACATCGACACCCCTTAAACCGTTGCAACAGTTCCTCTACCGGTGGCGGCGTTTCTCGCTCAGGCACAATCAGTGTGTTGATCAGTCTTGCATCTAAGCAGATTCGCACACAGCCCTGTTTCTTTGGCACCACTACGAGCGGGTTAAGGTACGGGGATGTGCTCCGCTCAATAATGCCCCTATCTAACAGCCGAGCAAGCTCCTGTTCTACTGCCGGTCTCAGTTTATGTGGCACAGGGTATACGTGCGCAGCATGTGGCTGGTGGGCCTTCACCTTAAACTGGCAGACGAATGTTTTTATTTTCCCGGGCTCCGTCGAAAACACGCCTGCATGTGACAATAAGATCGTTTCCAGCTCGTCCCGCTGTGATTTATCTAGCGGAAATTTTTGGTAGTGGTACGCTTCCGACCCTGATTGCGCGGTGCCCAGTGCCGTCGCCTCTATGTACTCTGGCGGTGCTTCGATCGCAGAAACACGGAGTACTGTTTGTTTATTCTCATGTGAGCACACCGGGTTACCGCCCTTCGGCACCTCATATTCTTGCCCATTTACAGAGAAACCTAACATCTTCTTCCTGCAATTAATGCACGCCTCTATCCGCAACAGGGTGTCCATGCCAATCAACACCTCTGGTTTCACGTCTCTCGCAACGAGAAAATTAAGGGGAGTGTTTACCTTGCCTATGCCGACATCGACTACAACCTGCTGGCTAACGGCTTTCATTTTGTTACCATTTACGCCTACTATTGCGATGCCTGTGACAGGTAACATCACAATCTCTTTACTCCCCCCTTCGCCCTGCAGCTGCCGCAACACAGACTCTCCCATCAAAGAAACCTCGCTCCCGGTGTCAATAATGGCCTTAAACTCGCGCCTGCAAATAGTCACGCTCACAACAGGTGATTTTTCTGCGCCTACTCCGCCAGTCGGATTGGGCGAATCCCATAAGGCTTCGTTTACTGCTTCGTCTAGTGGCATGTTTATTTCGCATCTGTATGCCTGGTACTCCGTCCCTTCCTTCCGAGCCCTTAACTGCGCGGGACTCCCGCAGCTAGGCTCTGTCCGTTTCCCGACTGAGCAAACTGTTCGTTTACCTCGGCCACTGTGTATACTTGATTCTCGAGCCCCCAGTCAATGATCCCCATGCTTCTAGCATGCGCCTCTGTCCCTACCGGGTCATTCAATACTTTCGTTTGTCTCACTCCCGCTGTGCGCGTCAATGGGGGCTGCCCGCACGCAGACCCACTTCCTCGGTCATTTTCTCCTCGTCTATCCCTTCTCTCCTTCCATCCTCTGTGCCTGCCTTTTCCCCGTTCCTGGCTTTTTCGCTTCCAGTGACGTCTCTCTACCCCTGCTTGGCCTTGAAACCCGTCCAGCTGAGTTCGGTCCGCCTGCATCTCAAACCGCTCTACCAGCCTAATTAGTGCGTCGGTGTCCTCTACCTCGGCGGTATTTATCGCCTCTCTGACATACCGTGGTAGGTGCTTCGCCAAATGGTAGACTAGACGTGACGGAGAGAACGATTGGTCCAGGTATCAATTCTCGTCAATTATCTCCCTTAGATAATCGGACATAGTCACTTCGCTGTCCTGGTCATATCGACCCTGATAAATGTGGTTTACTAATTTATCCTGGACAATCGGAGACCAGAAGCGATGCATGAACGCTGCCCTACATTCGTCGTAAGTTCCCCAACTTTCCAACACACACTGCGCCCAGTTGTCCGCAGCCCTGCCAACCGACTCAGAAATAACTCCACTCGCAGAATCTCACTACATGGAAAATTCCTCACATATTTGTCCATGTGTTTGATAAAGCGTATCGGCCTCGCACCATTTATCTGTCCATTAAAAACAGGAACTAATCGGCTCACATTAGGCGGCGTAACTGTCAGTGTTCCTCCGATAGACGTGCCTTATGCAATATTTCGCGCCAAGTTATTGTGCTCTGTCTCTACGTCACCTACCTTTCGTTGTAACGAGAGCACGGTATTTTCAATACGACTCACGTCGCTAGAGATGTCTTCGACGCGCGTCTGTATGACCTGAACATCGGACTTAACCTGAACATGAGTTTCGCACAACTCCGCGACTGCGTTTATCCTCTCGCAAATTGCTCCTCTGGCCTGCATATTAGCCTCGTTCTACCTGTCAGTTTCCACCTGTCAGTGCGACTCAACCTCCGCCAAACGACTATCGATTTTTGCCTCTAACTCTGTGGCGTGCTCCGCGAACTGACGTGCCACCCGAGCCTCGAAAGTGCGAAATCGCTCATCCACTGCACTTATCTTTTCCCCTATTTCGTTCCCCATCTGCTGCATTTGACTTTGCAAGCCCTGTGATTGATTTTTTATTACTGCCATCATTTTTCCTAACAGCTCACGTAGACCTACCTCTTCAGCACCCTGCGTTTCTACCTCACTGCCGGCTCCCGACGCAGAACTGTCCTGCAGTGACTCGGTCGTCACCCTACCTAGACCTTGGCTCGAACCTGGGTCTGTAGAAACACAGTCTATCCCCTCCATCTCTGGCCTTTCACCGAGCTCTACTTCGTTAGGAATTACTGCACCTGTACCCTCCATTATAGTACTTACTCCTATCTGCACTCGTTCCTCTGGGGACAGCCTGTCGGTGTCTCAGAGTTTCGCCGAGCGGTACCTAGTGAGCATAACCTAGGGGTAGCATGCACAACAGCTAACACTTTCACCGCTGATGTCACTCGCCGCTCCCTCCTGGATCACGTCGCCTGACTGCTGAAAGGTACTTTGAAGTGACCACTCACCACCTGGACAGTTCAATCGGCACCTGGGTTCGATATTCTGCGCCGCCCCATCTGTTGTCGGGTCGTCGTGAGGCCGTGATGTCTTCTTTGGGACCACTCCTTCGCCGTCCGACGTCGGTATCCTCGCCGCCAAAGACCTGCGTCGTGGTTCCGTCGCTGCTTCGTCCAGATGTCAGTCCAACAGCCGGTACCCTCGCCGCCAAAGCCGCAGTGCCTCAGTGGTGTGCTCACCTGCAGCTCCGTCCTTGGGTCAGTCTCTCACCGTACGTTTACGAAAGTTGGCAACTTCCGCCACGTTTCTACTCTCCGCGATGCCGCACGGTCTCCGTCGCAGTCTCTTATTTCGCCGCACTTCTCGCGTCGCTAAATGTTCGAGTTATATCTCAGGGAGTGTATAAGATCAGGCCCCTAAGTTGGGTAAGCCAATCTGTAACTCCAGCACCGCTCTCAGGCCACTGAGTCAGCTTCTTGGCCTGCGAATTGCGATTAAATCGGCGGACGTCTAATCGTCTTTGCCCGACAATTAAATGTAATCAAACGCGTATATAAGGCTCTTGGTAACGCACCCCTGGTGGCCTACCGAGACGCAGACCCGCGGGACACGGACACACGCGTCCGTCCGCGGCTGAGGCCTAGACTCGTCTCCCTCTCGGCACCGCTGCCGGCACGCACGCCAAGCGACGATTTCAGACGCGGCTCCCTCCAGCCAATCAGGAGCTTTGTTTCAAATCCCCTGCCTTCCGGTATTTCTCAGAATTCGGGCGATTACGACCATCTTTCGTGGTGATTTTATTTCCATAAATCACAGTTTACATTTATATAATTTTTGACATTCTTTATTACAATTAACTATACTTATTGCAAAACATGTACAAATACTTAAAAGTTAAATTAAACGGTTGGGAGAGTTGGCCGTTGGTTAGCTCTCCTCGCCCCCAACCCCTGGCAGCCTCGTGCAGGCGGCAGGAGGGTCAACCGGCACTTCGTCACTGTCGACGGCTACACAGCCTAGAGTACTTAAAGATGTGTGGGCGACTACCCTGGCTCTCATCTCATCATCTCCCCAGTCCAACATATAAAATATACATTAACTCTCCCAGATCATCCTATTATCATCCCTATCACATAATACTATTTACACAGAGTACAACAAAACTTGAACCAACTCTGTACTACAATTCTAGCCTGTTTAATTGCCGTGATTGCCACCGCTTAGTACTAAGAACATCTGACACTTAATTCTAATGGACAGTCTTTAATGATATTTACACAAATTATCCCTTCAATATGTACAGTTAATGTATATCGGGCTATGCCCATGACAAGGGTAAGGGCCGTACGTAACGAGGGAGGTTAGAGACTTCAAACGACTTTTATAAATATAAAGAAAGGTATTTATACATAAAAATATAAAGAAACAAAAGAAAATAACTCGTAACACATTAAATATTAAAAGCCACGTAAATATCTCAATATATTCAGTGAAATAAAAGATATAGAATGGTAAATTATAATTGTAATCCCACCTATTACGAAATACTGTACTCTCGTATAGGGAGGGTGCATTTGTTTATGGCTTTCCGTCTCGTCTACTGCGGAATCATAAATAATAAAAATTTTGAAGGTATTTGTAAAGGACGTCCCAAAAAAAAAGTGTTTGTATTTGATAAATGGTTATAGTGGTGACCGGACAGAAAATCAAGTTTTGAAATTTTCGTCTACGAGTTTAATATTTTACTTCTGCCGTTCGGTAAAGGGCTCAGCTATAAAGTACGTACTTTAAAAATGAATAACAATGTCACATCTATTTTACTTTGTATTTTTAAGTTGATATTAATTTATTATTTGGTATGCTGTACGTTATAATTCGTGTGAATATAATAGGCTGCAAAAAATGTTTACTGTAACGCCTAAGCAAGAAGGAGCAACATCTAAAATTTGTCATTCCGCCTCAAGAAAACTTTTGCAATTTGAGGCGATTTTATGGTTAATATTAAAAATAAACTATTCTTTTTGGCATAATAGGTTTAAAAACGTGCTATTTTAGACCAGTTTTTTTTAAGTGCATTTCAGCTGGGATTTGAGTGAAAATGTAATTACAATATTAGCATTTTCTACTAATACTACGAAACAAGCCATAGCCGGTTCCAGTTCAAACATTCAGGACAAACCAGTGGCTGCCCATGCAGCTTCCCACAAACTCACCTTCGACTCC
This sequence comes from Medauroidea extradentata, assembly GCA_003012365.1. NCBI lineage: Eukaryota > Metazoa > Arthropoda > Insecta > Phasmatodea > Phasmatidae > Medauroidea > Medauroidea extradentata. The sequence continues at coordinate 12,112 of PNEQ01085052.1, forward strand.
TGTTTCAACACCAGACTGGTGAGGGCACTACTCCCCTTTAATAGCAATAATGCAGAACTGAGATGCTGGGAACTGGCCCACCAATGTATCACCAAATCCAGACAACCTCCGGGCCTAGACATCAGATAATCTACTTTTCACTTTCTAACTTCCCACCACTCTAGTTTACCCTCTGGCCACTAGGTGTACTGATTACAACCCTCATCAAGTTAGCCGTACTGCAGTGTAATACTGCTCACCGCCCGATGAAGCTGGCTTAGCCAACGAAACGTCGCGACCGCACATCCGTGCAATATGTGTATTGTCCTTAAGTGTGTTATATGTTCCTCTACGTGTAGTACAGCTCTGTAAGTACTGTACACTCCTATCTACTTTTTATAGTAATCTATAAATCATATTTTACCGCAGTGGATTAGATATTTACTAAACAATTTAAATGTAATTTCTTATAATTTTTTAATAGAATTATGTTATTTTTTTATGGTTCCTAAGAGTATTTTCATAAAATTGCTTCGTTGGTTAAATCTAGGGTTTGTAAAATTACGGGTCTAGTGTAAAATAACAGAGATAAAGAAGGAAAATAAAGATGTTAGTGAAGAATTAAATGAAATGCTTGATGAAGGTAGAGAAATAGAAAAACAAAGGGTTCAACTTCATTTACTACGTATTTGCCACATAAATACTTGCTAGGGTACTACAGTTTCTGTAACGTCCTTGTGATTCTGAAGGTACACTGAAAGCCACTCAAATAACTTCAAATCAAACATTGATAGAGCATTTAATTAGTGAGATTTAAAAGAGAAAAATGTAAAATGAGAAGAACAGGAATTATTTCATTGACTGTGAGGTTACTTGCAGCTATTGAAATTTGCTATAGCAAACTGGCAAATTAACAGAATCATAATTAGATATATAGGAAATTATTTCTAATGAGTTTTCATAAATAATAAACCATGTACCTCAAGGTTCAGAACATCTCTGTATTACAACAAAAATTGCTATTGCCCTTCTGGGATGAAGTGAGAACTAAATAAATCCATCTTTGAAAAAATCACTAACCATTACTGAATTTAATTAAACATTAACAGTGGTTGCCTTTCTCCTTGCACCTTGTGTGTCTTGTTGAATTAAGAGTTCAGTTGTGATTTTTTGACCAAATATATATATATATATATATATATATATTTTTTTTTTTTTTTTTTTTTTTTTTTTTATTATAATTTGTCAGTATTATTTTTGGTAGTTCCAAGGCTGAAAAGTGTTAGCTGAAGAATATGAACCATTCTGTTCAATTTCTGGCGAAAAGGGCGCAGTTCACCTCAGTTTAAAAAAAAAAAAAAATTTTATTTTTTTGTTTCTACCAGATTTTTTTCTTCTCATTTTAGACATACAGTGTGATTAAATCTTACTCTTAGGAAATTTGTGTATCTCTTACAGTTTTTGCAAAATGAGTTATAAACGTCAAAATTTGCACTTTACGGTTTTATGTACACCACTAAAACCTTCTGACATAGCAAACCGAAAAATTCACAGTGTTTATGTTGTAGGCTTTGATTTGACATCTATAAAAACAAAAAATTAAATGGTTTTTTTATTTAATAAAAAATGCTGAATTTTAAAATGAAAATTTTAAAAATTTAAATTTTTTTTAAACACAAAAATATATAATTTTTTTTTTATATGTGTCAAATCACAGCCTACAACATTGTTGTACACTGTGAATTTTTTCGGTTTGGTATGGTTTCAGTGGCGTACATAAAACTGTGAAGTGCAAATTTTGACATATACGACTCATTTTGCAAAAACTATGTGAGACACACAAATTTCCTAAGAGGAAGATTTAATCACAATTTATGTCTAAAATAAAAAAAAAAATATCTGGTACAAATATAAAAATAAATAAAGACATTGAAAACTGAGGTGAACGGCGCCCTTAACAGATGGTCATAAAAACATTTGTTATAATACACTTTGTTCTAAACTGCTTTCCAACATGTAACAGAAAGTGTACACATTTAGTTGTTGAAAATTACAATGAAGTAAGTTACTTTCTTTTTGCTGTATAATTTAATTCTTGTAATGTCCAAATATTAAAATAAATACAGATTTGTGATCAAACATCTGATGTACCTACAGGATGAATCTGAACTGATAAGTGCAGTTGATAAAAAGTTACTAAAAACTATGTGACTCTATGCTTTAAAATTAATTTATATAAAAAACTGGTAACAAATGATCTCCAGAAGTTTAATTATATCGGCAAGATTTCGGACTATTAAAATAATTTTTTTATGTGAAACGCAGGATTTCTTAACAAGGTGTAACTGAAACCACTGACCACTACTACTTGCCCGATAAACTTATGAGGTACAAAGTTCAAAATTAATTTTCGTCATCAATAACTGTCTTATGTTTTTGTAAATCTTATGGATTTCCGTGAGAAATGTTCTCGCAAAATAGCTGCTAGTATGGTAGACCTGGCCCTTAATGTAAAACGTCATTTGAATAGTGTAAGTTTTTTTTTTCTTTAACCATATACAATTTTACATTAAGGACCACTTTTACAGGTTCAATTTAAAATTCCAGTTAGTCTTGTAATGAAAACTTCAAAAATGCTGCAGCACTTCTTGTGTGTGTAGGGTTATTGTTTTCTACAGGTTTATGGCAGTTTGTAAATTGTGTAGTATCTTACAGATAAATATTTTTTTTTTGTATGCAGGTTGTGTTGGTAATTTTTATGATTGTGTAATTTTTTTGTTAATGTTTTTTACTGTCCAATTAGTGCCATCACTATTGAAATTGTCAGCAGCTACATTTCCAGTATCTATAGAATACTAAGCACAAATAATTTTAGGGACCTGTTATTGGTAGCATGGATTCAGATTATAGATGCTATAGTAATTTTTAAATGATTTGACTGTGGGTTCAAAGCTGGCCAAAATAAGGGAATGGCCAATTCCTAGTAGAAAGGTAATAAAGATTTGCAATTCCAGTATTCTGATATGATTTTTAGTGTTATTACATATTGCATACATTCAAAATATTCAGCATGTCGGCATTTTGTGAATGGATGTAGCATGACAATTTCTGGCCACTGCAACTCATTTTTGCTGTGTACATGTTGTTGAACAAGACATGCAGAAAGAGGTGAACCTCCTTTGTTGATTGCAGAAAGCAGGCTCAACATGACTTATAAAAAAGCACTATACATGAACTAGAGTTTACCAAAAATGCTATTGCGTAGTAAAGATTTGTTCTGTTTATTATCTGCCCACAAATAGTTTTAAAAGTATGTGAAGTTAATTTAATTTCAGAGTTAATGAATGACCTTGCGTACAATAATTTCAAAATCAAGCAACATAAGTTTCATAAGCATATAAAATATCCAAAATTATACGTAAATTTGAATTACATAGTTTTAGAAAATCCATCCCAGTATACAAACATATCTGAATCCAGTTTGCAAAGAAAAGGTGGGAAACGGCAGCAAGATTACTAATTACAAAAAACATAGACAGAGATGCACAAGTACTTACAGAAACAGTAACATTGTCTGATACTTCCCCTTAAGGGTGCCATCGATTTGGAGCGGTTTACCTCTATGCAACCCAGCGAAGAGCATTTAGGACTACACTGATGCGTGAGCCTAGTGTCCTGTTCCTCCTACACGTAAAGTTAGTTGTGGAGCTAAAACTGAAGAAATTCATATGCATAACCATGTTTAAACTTCATCTATTCCTGATGACGAAGACTTGTAAATGAGAGACAATAACAATAACTGTGGTGTTCCATCATCGCCGGACAGGATCGTTGAGTTTTGAGTATGGGTGTGTTAGAGAAAACAAAAAGGGATGCAGGTACACAGAAAACATAGATGGACGACACTTTTTTGCGTGGTCGCAACGTTTCGCTGGCCAGACAGCTTCCTTGGGTGGCGAATGATTGCACCCTGCCAATTTAGTTGGACCCCAAATATTCATTACAAAATTGTGCTCGTATGCACATGAATGATTCACAAAAGGTCTTACGATGCAAGCATTTAATAAAGACGTAGTGAACTCGCTTGATAATCTTGCTAATTGAACGGTCTCTACCAAGACAAATGCACCCAATGCTAACCTCAAAATAATGTGCGTGGCATTAAAGTGACAAAACAATTTCTCATGTAAAATCCAAGGGCACAGTTCTGAAAAGGCTACTTCACAAATGTCATGTCGTGTCCACACGCTCCAATCTGGTTGCCTCAAATCACTAAATCAGGTATGAACCTTGCAAACAACTAGAAGATAGAAACATTGTGCCATGCATAGCTGTTAGACCAAAGGGGTCATCACGGCGCCCGACATCAAGAAACACGTTTACAAAAGAAAATAAGATGCAAATACACTCAGCAAACTTATCACTAACATAATTTAAACCTGGAGAGAAATATTTTACAAATGGCACCCAAAAGGTTAATTTTGAAGAAATACTAAAAATAACAACTATCACTTAACTGTAGCCACCTTACATTTCGTGGGGGAACAAATTCCCGACCTAACACACTACAATACTTGAAGCAGAGGACTATACGTTTGCTGAAATTAAGTCAAAGAAGAAGTGGGGCAGGCGGCCCGACACGAGCACACGAGCTAAACCTGGCCAGAGCTTAAGACTTTAAGGCACGACAAGGGCAATCCGTCAAACTAGGTTAAATTTTGTAGATTTTCTGCGACGGTCGTTAGACTCCTGTTCCACTGCGAGTCCAAGGGCAAGCAATGTAACACACTATGCGCTCGAAGATTGTTGTGCCGATAATCGGTTCCTCCCTCTGGCCAACAAACGCAAAATTTCATTACGTATCTGAGTTTAACTGAACACTTCGTTTTCATGTACAATGCCGCAGAAAAAAGTTGGCAATATTCAATAGAAAATACACGTCTACGTGTATTTTTATGCACTGGTGCTAGTTTCGTAAATTGTTATTCTGAAACTATTTTGTTAGTGACATGGCAGTAGTTACATTATACCTTTAATGAAAGAAGCATAAGCTAGATCATTACTTTAAAGAGATCATATAAAGAATAAGTACATGAAGATAAAGATTTAACATTTGCGGACAATTAACAAGTTCGATTAATTCTTTCGCGTTAGAAATGAACGAGATAATAAAATGAAGCTATACACACTAATTAATAGTATTTTTCTGTGCTTATACTAACAATGTATTATATTTCAAAAAGTACAAGTTTTTTTTAATGAAACATTAGATAAGCTTCATTGTGTTTCGTTTAATGTCTTTGTACATTTGTTGGTAAAATCACACGAATCTTAATTAGTATGCAGGTGTACCGTGAAATGTATTTGTAAAATAATTCGAACTACTGTTTTATCAATAATTTTTGTACGAGTTGCTATACTGTTCTAACTATTTGAACTACATACAACATTCATTACACCTAAGGTGCTCTGATTTGTATAACTCCGAAACGTATTTTCACTGACTAGGATATGCACGTTTTATTATCTGTATCATTGAACAATCTGCAAACAAATGGTTTCAAGAATTTGTCTGAATGCGTCATTGATAAAAAATGAGATATTTTGAAGTAAAAGTAACCTCCCTCCCTCCCTCTATTTTAATCTAAACTGATCCGAATGCATATTGCCACTGGTTTAGCAAACACACGTATTTTTTTCATATGCAGTTGTACAAAGATATTTTCAGTGATTTCCTTTTCGGCCTTGAATGAATATTAAAAAAATCGTTTTAAATGCTACAAAAATGACGCATATATACTAAAAATTAATGTGCTAAACTCAAACAGATCTTTAATACTTAACCTATGTATTGTGTTACAGTAAAATTTTTAATGGTTTTTAATAGAGAGCTATGATTACTTTATTAAAATTTTAGTAATTATGCATTTAAGCGGTCATTTGGAAATAAGAACTTTAGAGACCTAGAATAGACGACAAAATAATGTCCATACCTTCCTTAGAAACACACTAAAAGCCCTGTGTCATCACATGACGGGAAACATTTTTTTCAGGGCCCGAAGTTACCGTTTTTCGCTACATTGGCGAAGTGTGGAACGTCAACTAGCCAGTGTGAATACTAAAAATAAAAGTGTATAGGCAGTCGCTAAGTTTCGTTAGAATAAACAGAGCTGCCAAGTATTAGGGATTTTCCATAATTATTACGGATTTAACCATCGTATTACGGGATTACGGATGATTTCTAGTTTATTACGGAAACTGGACTTTGTTGCATCGTAACTATAAATAATCGTATTTTTGTGTGATTGCTACGTGCATGCATTTGTAAACATCGTGTGATTGCGCGTGCGCATAATTCTCGGTAGCATGTATTTGTTTTAACATAATTATGGTATGGACCTTTGTCTTTTTTTACGATAAAATTAGTACATTTACTTAAACTACGGTATTAGTTCGTAGTCTATACGTGGCACGATAATGTTAGTACGTTAGTTTGGCTAGCTTGTATTTTTTTTCGTTCGCAAGCAGTTTTATTTATCTATACGTTTTTGTCTTGCGAATGAAGATGGATTCGTTGGCGTGAATATTTTGGTAAAGGAAATTATATGTTATTTCGTGACGTTTGTAAAGATAAAACGTGTGGTGAAAAGAAGCAGAGCGTAATAAATAAATCCACCGACTTATTCAGCATTTTCGACCCAGCATTCAGAAAGATTGACCATGTGTAACTTCTTCGAATGTAGCCGACCGACGCTCGTTTTGTAATGAATATGCGTGTGATTTTTTCAATCGTACGTGGTGGATTTTTGTAACACATGAAGAAACGAGTGTAACAAACGCTGTGCGGTTATAGTTAGTTACAAAGTAATTCAGATAGTTTGGTTACGAATCAGTGTGAAATACGCATGCACCCTGAAGGCCTAAGTGAACCAAACTATTTGTTTGAATGCA
>PNEQ01085053.1:0-19205 GCA_003012365.1 Medauroidea extradentata
CTGTGTGTGTGTGTGTCTGTCTGTGTGTGTGTCTGTCTGTGTGTGTGTCTGTGTATGTCTGTGTGTCTATGTGTGTGTGTCTGTGTGTGTGTCTGTGTCTGTGTATGTGTGTGTGTGTGTGTCTGTGCGTGTGTGTGTGTGTCTCTCTCTATATATATATTTATATATAGAGTTTTTTTATGCAACTTGTGTTAAATGTCATTAGTAAGCCTACATGCTAGGCCATCAGAACTGACTCTTGTATAGTTGATAAGTGTATATGTGTAGTGTGTGTGTATTTACATGATGTTTCTTGACACGTCCTATACCATTATGTACGGTCTTTTGGATGAAATAAAAATCAATCAATCAATCTTCGTATGCCCCACATGTGTCAATGGCCCCCTGCAAGGTCAACTTTGCATCAGATAACAACTGCTTTTTCAAACAATGGCCTGCCATGCCTACAAATATTTTATCTAGTAGCATTTCCCCCGCTAAGGCACCATTTTAATATGTGGCACTAAGTACTGGTGCCTTGCATACAGATTGTTCCACACTTTCTCAAGATTCTTGGCAAGCTGTGCCAAACACCCATATTGTATGTTTGACATTATTCGCTGGTGTGAAGTACTTATCAAACAAATCTAAAATTGAGCTCGTTTTCTTTTTGTTTCCTTCAGAGAGGTTGAGTGTATGGTTAATTTTCACACAGTTCCACCCGATTACTGATAGTAGACTAACCACTTTAATCACTTCCTCTTGATAAGTCCAGTGGCGACACTGTAATTTTCGAATTGAAACTTAAAGAGCTTCCAGTTTTCTTGCATGTTCTTCAAGTGAACATTGACAAATTGCAGCACTGGTGTAACATTATCCGTTTGCGCCATTGTTTATTTTATTGCTAACGAGTGCCTGAAAGATTGGTCTTATTCGCCTCACAGAAATTATACCTACTATATGTAATATTTTACACAAGAATTTTCAACCTAAATATGACTGTAAGAAACTCAAATTTTAACATTTTCATTGTTTAAAAGTACAGTTTTACAGCGAAGCTGAGCTGACATGTTTGTAATTGCATACTCAGTTATCAACTTGTAAGCAGACACCTGTTTTTTTAATAAAAGTTTCATGTTCAAAGTTTGTGCACTGTTGCACAGCCCAAGCAGGCAGCCACCTAAATGTTTGAATTATATGTTTACTGCCATCTCTATCTGAACATAAAGGGGCTACTTTATTAATAAACTTTTAACTATCGTGCTATACTATAACTTACATAAAAGTAATGAGAACTCAAATATTCACTAAAAAATGTTGCACTCATTTATGAACTAATGTAACTACCCTTGTTAATCTAAACATTTAAGTTACTTGTCTTACCCTCTTCGAGAACACCCATTAATCTTGTCTGTGGCACAACTTCTTAGAGTGACCACACACACCAATCAGCTTATATTGTTTTCTACAGTACCTTTGTTCTTGAAACAGTATAGTATTGTCCTTATTTGCCACAGCAAAAGCATTTTGGTCCCTAACTTGTAGACATAGAAACCCCCTTCTAGAGTGGCTCTCTCCAGTTTGTTTCTTTTAATTTAATAAAATTAACTTTAATGATATAAAATACTAACTTTGATGAACTCTCAAGCAGATACATAAATATATTTCCTCCTTAATGTTTTTATAATGAATGTAATGATCTTTACAACTGTAAGATCAAGAGTATTTCGATACCTTCATTATTTTAGGTTGTGTTGTAATTAGTACAAACTAAATTATAACGGTTCCTCATAAACAAGTTATAGCTTGAGCCATTTTTGTGTCTTTCTGCTCTATTATTAAAACCTACTCGCAATTTTCTTTCTTATACCACAACCATTCCACAGTTCTGGAAATTTTCCAAACTCAATTGCAGAAATTTCATGCATTGAACATTTTCAATCCTTGGCCCAATATAAAATCACGACTATTTTGATTTCTGAATTACTATTATAAAAAACCTACATATTCCAGTTGTTTTTGTTTACTAATTTTAGCAATCTCGTTAATTTTCTGGTTCCATGATGGATACACAACCCAACACTATACTTTTTAAAACTGCACAAATTCTACACATCTCAAAACAACTTGTTCCCATGTGGTTCCTTAACATCGACTTTGAACATAATCACTACTTAGTTTTTAATCAATTTAATTTGATCAACTCAAAGGTCATGCTATAAGTAAGAAAAATTTGAAAATAGAATACAACCATTAAACTAACTTTACTCAGCCATCATCATTGCTAACAAACCATTCAATATTGCCGAAATTTCTACACACTACCTGGGAGAACTTAATGTACAACAACTCTTTCCAGTACAGCCAGATGTTCTGTATAAAAAATCCAATGAAAACATGTCTCTCTTCTGCAACAGTACAGCACCCCAGCCTCTCGTTCCAACAAAAATACATTTCAGCTGGTGTTCTATCAAGTGATTGAGCATTCAATATACACATGCACTCGTCACTATCATCCTGCAAGCAGTTCTCCTAACACAATGTTTCTCTATTAAAAATAACTAATATAAAGCATTGCATTAGTCGAAATGTCTGGTTATCTTGACAGCAACATGTTTGCTACATTACTTATTCATCATTCACACTGTGATTGTGCAAAATACCTGGCATTTCATCTTAAGATTCTACCCAATACCTCTGAAATGTCGCCAATCTTTTCTCGGTCTAATAAACGTTTGTGACAACGAGAAGTTGTCCTTCGCAAACAGTGGCTACTCTTCCCACACAATGTTCATGCAATATTCTTTAATCAGCTTTTAAATACAGCCAAAAAACATTTATTTCCATCTCCTGCTCTCCCGTTCTTGATAATGAAATACAGTATAGCTCAGGTTATTTACACATTGCCACTTCTGTCTTTACAACTGCACAAAGATTATCCCTAGTCATTCAGTTTTAATTAACTTGCATATCTGAGCCTAGGGGTCATCATAATTTTTTCATTCAAAATATCCACACACATTATATTTGTATTTACATCATCGCACATAGCCTACATCAGTGCAGAACTTTAAGGGGAATTAGTCCCTAAATAAATAATGTTAAAATGGACTTGAAATTATTTATTTTGTAGTAGACATAAATGACAAGTATTAGAGAAACATAATTTTTTTAGAAAAAATTTTTTAATATATGTTTTGACACTTAAAACGAACTTTGCATACTAATTTTGCAGCAATTTCAGCAAGAATCAGAATAAAAATTTTTACTAATTACTGCATTTACTTGCTAGATTAAAGTACGAGGAATTATGTGTCACATTCGGTTTTTAAAAACAGTTGTTTGAAACAGTTTACTAATGCATTTTACATGCTAATGTAAATGCATTTTTTCATAATTTTTTGTTATGTAATTTCAGTAGCAAAGTTAGACACTTTAACCAACGATTTGAAACAAAAAATACTGCACTGTATCATACTGTTGCATTTAAATGAATTTTATAAGTGATAATATTGCAGTTTGTTAAACTGGTTCACGAAATGTAGACATAAAATCAAATGTATGTAACGATGTGTTAGGTTGACTACAAGTCCCCTGTGAAGTGTGCTTCCATCTGGCAAGAAAGACGAGAAATATTTAAACTGTACGAAAGCATGTTCCCTCCCCCCTCCTCCAACTATCGGACAGGACCTGTGTCACGTACAGTTGGTAGAAGGGTGGGGAGGTGGGGCGCAAGACTGCAGTACCAAAGAACATGGGAAAAAAATTGCTTGCAGCGACTGGCTGACACTGTTGCCATATCTTTCGAAGGTTGTCACAAGAACAGTACGGCCCACGTTCCTACCAGCAGTGTAGGCAGGCCGCTGAGAATGTTTAGTGCAACGCTTTCCTCTAAGGTCTCTATTATTTACATTCACTTTATTTACAACATATTTTACTGCTAAAGTAATCTTTTTTAACGATATTTTTAAACAACGTTTTAAAAAGATTAACAACAGTTAATCAGACGAAACAACAAAGCAGGAGCGTGGCATCCTGTTTGTTCCTTAATAGTGATATTTGTTTACCACTAAGAAATTTATATATGTAATATATTTCGTAAAAGTATATCATATTTCACTTTTACGTAATCCGTAATGAAAAGGAAAAATTAAATCATTTATTGCTTTTCGAAACACATTTATGTTTCTTTTATTTTTCGTTTACTGAGGAAATTAAACAGTAGCGTAGTTCCTAAACTGAACACAAGTTGTGTTGCTAAGAGTAGTTCAAATACCTACATCTACTTGAAATTCCCGCTAACCTAAATTACAAATTGGTAAGTTTGGACACTGCTAAAACGTAAAGTGATGCAAGTACAAGCATAATTATCACGCTTGAGTAAAATTTGTTTCAAATATAAACTATTTTTTTTAAACGATATTTGAGGTAGCTCAAGATATGTTTCTGAAAGACACGCAGTAAAATAACAAATTATAAACGGCACAGATTTTAGAGGAAGGCGTTACACTGAAAAACACAGTATACATAACACTTTACTATGAATACATACACGTAGTTTATTTTTAACATTAACTTTGTACTTTTCGTATAAACATTGAGACAGGACTGCATTTATACAAGACGCCACACTTAAAAACACACAATTTACTTTATATTACACTGCATTGAAAAGCATTCCGTAACATTTGTTTTAATCATAAACTAAATATTTTTTGTGCAAATTTTTAGACAGTGAAAAACATAGAGTAAAATTTTCCGCGTGCTAAAAATGCATACAAATTTAATTCAAATACAGTACTGTTCCTATTTTAATAACGATTTTGCTTATGCACTATTGCTGAAAATAAGACAAGGCAATCGAAGTTAAAAAAAAATACAAATCCTCTTACCTCAGTTCACAGCAATACATATGAAGTTTCAACTGTCGCTTTAAAGAGTTTTAATTTCAGATTCGTGATATGACGAAGCCTGATGATAAATGTCCAGGTAAAAAAATTTTCGCAGCGCTTTAGATTCTACGGACGGAAACTTAGGCAATATCATTTGAAAAATGTGTTTTCTAGATTCCTTTCATTTTAACTAAAGTCTGTCCGTGACATAAGTTAAACAATCACTCAGCAGTTGCAAAAATACTTATTTTTTTCTGACGTTACAGCCAGTCCACCAGGGCTTAGTGCTTCTATCCATCCTCCAGAAAAAGTACTGCAATGAATATTTTCAAATAATTGCAAAATAGTACAAAATACTAATTTATATAAAATTTTATATTTCCCTACCATTTGAAGTTGATGAAATAGAATCATATAGAACCTTTGTTGCAAAATTTAGCTACATATCCCACGCTGTATCTCCGTACTTCTTTATCTTGTATTGAAATTTCCGCCAAGCCCTTGTCATTCACAGGTGTTTCACTATTGTCTATGTCACGGTTTATACTCACAATGTCTCTGTATCGGCATTTTTAACCACACTGACAAACATCTGACTAGTTAGATATGGTTAATTTTTTTTAACATTCGGTAATAACAGCTGATGAACCGAATTTTGGTATTTAATTTCCTAACACAAGCATTCTCGGTCATTACTTGAAATCTGTTGGTGTTGGATTGTCATATGTGTATCCAATATTCTGTATTCTAGAGAACATATTTTCTAATTTATGCAACTTTTCATAATAAACTACAGCATTTCAGTTTTTAGCAAGTAGCTATACGTTTCCATGAATGATAACATAGAAATCAAAATACCTTTTTGGAATGGCATTATCACTTTTTTCGGAAATTCTCATTTCTGCAGTAACACTTTTCATTTAATTAAAACTACTAATCTGTTGCTCTGAATGCACACCAAATGCGCTGTGCCAAGAATTATTGTAGTCATTAAGAAATCTTGAATTCAAAATATAAGTGTTGCCATATGGTGAGAAAATAACTACATGGCATATTTTACTTTTTGACGTACACTTTTCTGGCCATTGCTACTTATACCATTCTGTAAGGTCCTAACGCTCAATCTTCTGTTTGTCGTAGCAAAGTCGAGAGCAGATATTAATTTCATTGAACGAGAAAACCGTCAAATTTTCCAGTGAACTAATCTTTTTTTTTTTTTTTTTACAAATCAGGTTGACACTAGTTCCTTGTACATTTCCTCAGAGTAAACAATCCAGGTAACGAAATCCCAACTGTTTCAAAGGTAAATATACACTTTCCGGGAAACTGAACGCAATGTTATTGTTGCTGCAATGTCACTGTCTTTCCATCTTGCTTGTCCTTTTTTCAGAAGTCATTCTATTAGCTGAACTGTAAAAACAGTTTCTAAGATTTTATGTACTTGAGTCCTAATGGCTTTAGGACAAAGTTTATCATAAATTTTTAAATTCAACAACTTTTGCATTAACTGCGCGCATTTAGTTTTCATTTTCTTCTGCTGCATCTTTGTTATTTCTTCTGCTGCATCTTTGTTATTAAATTCTTACTGTAGTGCGTTTACCTTATTTTTAAGAAACGAAACTTCTTGCTGCAAATTTTGTAACTAAGTACTGATACTAACTGCATGTGGTGGTGGGCACGTTTAACCTTTTATGTATAATTATGCTAACATGGATGGTAGAAAATAATTTTCAGAAAATAATTGAGGCAATGAAAAATTAACGCCAACGTTGTGAGAAATTTTGAATGAGCTAGCCTTATCAGGCTAGGCAGACACAGTAGGCTATATTAACAGTCAGTTCATAGCTCTCGATAAGTAAAAAATAATAATTTCTAAAAAAATTAATATGTACTAACTTGTTAATATATAGAGCCGGGCCAAATCGCAATGAGGAAAAAGACAAAAACATGACAAACTGACCGTATAATTTTGCTCTACGCTCCATTCGCCAGGCACAGGCAAGACCGCGCTGACTGATCTTTTGACGTCACGCCACCCTCCCTCGGGTACCGTTAGCCAGAGGGGTCGGTTTCTAGTCCAAGAAAGATACGAGAGAAAGGGGTCGATTTATGGACAAATTGCAAGAAAATGTTTTTTACGTCAAAATTTGCAGAAAAATTTGTAGAATAACATATCCGAAATCCACTTTCCGGTATGTACTTTTTTTCCGGAATTTGTCCCAAAAAAATGCGGAAAAAATTAATAAGTCGAAACGGTGCATCTTACGAGAAAACGTATAGAGAGAAAAATTAAAGAGCATTACATTTACCATAACATATCCAAAATTCACGAAAATCCGCTTACAACTTCTTCGTTTTCCGGAATAAATAATAAAAAAAAATCGAAAACAGCGCACTTTACAGCAAAATATTTCAGATCAATAGGTAAAGTGCATAGCTTTTCCCGTAAAACATTCTATTTTTGTACTAATTCGCATAAAATCTGATATATGTTTTTCAGAATTTGTCCCGAAAAGGCCATAATTAGAGAAGGTGATTCATCGCGGGAAAAGTTTACTGTTAGGCTTCAATGTAATGTATTCATTTTTGATGCTTTGATTTTGTTACTGTTGAATAGCTATTTGACTGGGCCAATGACAGACCTTGTGCACTACTACTGGACGTCGGTGATTCATCTGTAAACAACTAGACCGTGCTATATAAATATCGGCCAACAAAGCACGACGCAGGACGCTACACTTATTTACAGGCCCTTGCCGAATCTCATGACTACATTGTTTGAAAAGAGTTCCTCACTAAATGGAATAATTAGTTGGCCATTTAAGAACTCGTATGAGTAACATAAGATTTTATGCAGTGTATGTGGAACTATTTTTAAATAAACTTCCAAAGTTCCGCATGACTGCATCGGAGCACTGGAAAATTTAATCAAACAAATTGGTTTTATATAAAAAAAATCAAATTACTAGAATCTATAGGGCCTACAGGAAATGCTTTATCACCGAGGAAAATAATAAAGAAATACCTCCATCTTAAATTTATCAAAATAAAATACTAATAACTTGAAATTGTGTATATAACATTTATATAAAGAAACAAAGGCATTTAAAAGTGACAGGTATGTAACTAAATATTACGTTAATTAGAATTAGTTCTGAATAGGCGTTTGTGATAGATTTAATTCAAACGGACGGGGAGTGTGTGTGTGTGTGTGTGTGTGTGTGTGTATCTACACATTTTTTTGACAGCCTGGTAAAGGAGATTGCTCACCCGTGAAATATTTTACATGCATTTCGACCTATTGTGGTACATGATGTGAGGAAATATCCTATGTATTAAAAATAAGGTCACCCGGTGTAAACTCAATGAACTGTAGTATCCAGTACAAACATTATTTTTAATTAAAATGCATGTAGGTCGCATAATAATTTTTTCCTTGCATTTAACTATTACAAAGCAAATTTGGCGAATCAAGTGAACCGATCAAAACAATTGTCACATTTAAAAATGTATAGCTGTTTTGAAACATTGGTGACATACAAATGCGAGGAAATAAGTTTACATAATCTGAAAACTTGTTACAATTTCTGAAATAATGTGAACTGATATTGATATTTCATGCATTTAAATTTAAGCTGTAAGCAGTGTCAATTGTAGTGGTATGCAAATACTGAACTATTTAGTTAAATTTATATTTAAAACATATAAACAGTATGTCATATTATTTCCTGATTCCACGCTTTGTACTCAAAAGTTTACTCGTTAATGAAAGTGAATCACATATAATATACGAAAATTGTTGCTGGCCAAATGTCATGAAGAGGGAGGAGGGGTGAGTGACAATATACCGTCTGCGTAGTTGAAACCAGGATGCGAACATGCTACTCAAAGACCTAGGAATGTGATGCAAAAGTACTCCGTACTAAAATATCACGGAAATATCTGAGCTGCATATTGCCTACAAATGCAAAGAAAAAAATTTTTTAAAAATATCATTCAAAAAATTTACAGCAACAATATTTTCACTCACTGTGGGTTAAGCCATCCGTGAAGTTTCCAAAACATCTGTGGTGGAATCGCCAACGCGAAATAAATGTTAAATTATTATAACAGTAATAATACTGTTTTCTTTATAACCAATTACAACTCACTGACACCACAATATGTAGAAGCAGTATTTGGCGTAAATATTACAAAATTTATTTCTTACTCTACACACTTTCACAAAAAAAAATCGTACGGTGTAACGGACTTTTAGTTTCACTCAGATTTTTGCATTCTTTTAAGTCACTCTCAAGTACCTATGTCGTCAAATAGTTAAAAAACTGAATATCCTTTACGAAGTTAATTGCAACAGTCTTACCATCCATTTATTTCTTGATTTTCTGTAGAACTTGTGATTTATCATTACGAACACAGAACAAAGCTGGTAAGGATAAATTCAGGGAAACAAACTTAACTTAGTCATGTTTAAAAGACAAAAAAATATCATTTCTTATAACAGCCCATATTCCATGAATAGAATGGCCAACGTCATAGAATTGAATTGCAAATACCAATGATCAAGAAACTGAGACACAATGTTTATTTTCAATTTACTTATAGTTTAATTGTTAACCCAGGAATTAATAAGTTTCTCATAACAATCTAGCCCACATAAAAAGAATATTTAAGCTGTAAAATAAGAATTACATAATAACATGGCATATTTCATTTTTGCAAAATGAAAAATTTTCTACGCACGTCACACTCCCATCTAGTCGACGTTTCATTTTTATGTAAATGCTTTTTTACGACTTCATAGACAAAATTGGATAAAGTGCTAGAATTTATTCATTAGAGTTCACTCATAAATAATTCAAAAAATATATAAGGGCGATGGCCCACGGCAGGCTTTAATTTATACATTTTCCCTGTACAAGTTTTCAAAAAAGCTTATCACGTTTTTTTTTTTACATTACTTTATATAATTTTTGCATTGTACAGCTAGATAATAAACATTGTCTGATATTTGCTCAAAAATAATAAATAGCATAATATTTCATATATAACACAATATTAAGGTAATTTACTATCTAACACTGTAAAATGAGTAGGAGAATAATATTTAGGGTACGAAAGGTCACAAAAGTGGGTAGTTAGCCTTCTCGAAAACTTGTTACGTGGAAAATATTGAGAATCCAAGACAGTCGTGCTCAGTTCCCCTAAAATATTGTGTGCAAACGGTATTCGATGGCAGAACATCACACCCTTGACACCTAAACTGTGGGCTCGTAGGCGTCTGTATACTGAACCCTGATAGATGACATGAAATGAAGCCCACAACTGAAAAGCGACGATTTCGCGAAGTGCCGGGGAAGTGGGAGTTTTCCGAAAATAAAAATCTTGCTCGACAACGGAAACGCCTACCTTATTTCACACATGCAAAAAATCGGGGACCGACCCTGCCGGGGGTCGAACATGGATCACCTTGGTGGGAGGCAAAAGCTCTGGCCACTGTGCCAATCGTCACCAGCATGAAAATACTTAATTAAAATGTGCTTCTCAATACGTTTTGCCTTAAACTGACTTTCAAATATTCACTCCGCATTGTAAGTTGTCCCTAAATCAACATTTCAGATGTATACGAATGCATGTAGGTATATGTACACACGTTGTTCTGTACTTTTATTTTTGAAGCTAAATAAAATTGTTAATTTTAAATTCCATACGACTTAAGTGCATGCCATATACAGTACTGAAGGAGAAAACCAATTAATCAGAAGTCACACAAATCTAATGAGATGTGATCTATGTTTCGAAATTTCCATTATTTCAACAAGTTTTGGTGCTTTGGTAGGGGTAATGCGTATATATGTGCCCTTCAAACTGGTTTATGAATTCCCAGCAGCGAAAATTCCACGCAATCCCACCGGGACTGAACCCAGTTTATATAGGCTTAACGTCTCGTCGACATCGAGGTCATTAGAGATGGCGTCACACAACTTTGACACAATGACAGGAACTGGCAGAATGAACCATTCCAGGCCAGCATCCCAGTTTACATAAGTTTCCCACTCGTTGTATGACAAAAGCTCCTGTAACCACTGAGTTTAATCCTATAGTAACAAAAATATGAACGTTAAGTTAATTTGAAATACCATCTCTAAAAAATTATTTAACAAAATATTTTAACTATTTTATAGCTCCCATTACTGATGTACTATTGTCATCCATTTATGGAAGTTGTAACTTCTGTTTGCATGCTTAAACGGTTTAATAATTTTGGATCGTTTGGTACATTTTCATCCCTACGTAACACCTTGGCACCACTTGGACATTTTTGCTGAACACTTACACGATCTAGAAACAGCATATAATACACCAAATTCTTGAACACTGAATGTTACTTGGCTACTGTCCGCGCGCCAGCTCTGAGTCCCTGGCGGGTATGCGTTTTTCGTCCGTAAACATGTAAATAATACGAGGCAAATATCATGTCGACACACCTACTAACCACAGTAATGTTGTAAGTTAGGACGTGTTTGCCACTGTGTTACTGTAACGTACATGACATTTAGGAGGGACAATGCATACACGCCGGGGACTCGAGAGCTGGCGCGCACAGTACGTGAACTGCCTAGTTTGGCAACAATGCTATATCCTATGAAAGGAATGGTGTGATGGAAAGAGACTGGTACCCGTCCCAGGGAAGGGGATAGAGGCAGGAAAAAGTAACAAGGATAAAGATATGGGGAGGGATGTGAGGAGTTAGCTAACACCACGTGATCAAGTATGCGAGTGTGCTGCTCTCCTTCGTGAATCTGCGGAACTATTTCAGCTACGAAGAGAAATGATTCTCTAAACACACAACAGATGTGTAAGTATCGGAAACCTGCCACAAGATGGCGGGGACTAATATCCCTTAAGTTTAACAACTTTGCACAGCTAGTTATTTTTGCATAATGTGGGTTTACTTTCAATATTATTGCTGTTAACTTTAACTTTTTAATTTATTAAATAATAAATGTACTCAGACAATATTTGCTCCACTTTTCAAGGCATAACTATTGAGAAGGACTTTTATGCAGTAGTAATAGTTGTCAACTACATTACAGTAGCATTTAAACCACCTCCTCCAGTAAACAGGTGTATTTCTTACTATCAGGTAGCTAGTCAAACAACATCTTAAACAAATGACATGAACTACCAACTTTGTGCTGTTTGAAATTTATTAATAGAAATTCTAATACCATTATTTTTCAAAACTAAATACTAAACAAAAAACTTGAACAGTAGTTTGGCAGCAGTTACATATGATAATGGCATGGCAAAAGTACAATATAATTGAGCTGTAAGTTCTGCTAAAAATAATTCCTTACTGTATGATTTACTTGTTTTGTTGGGTTTATATTACTTTATGACTAGTTACTGAATAACACTTCTTTATCAAGAAAATTTTATTGGTATCATTAGCATTTACACAAAATATTAATTTATTAACCCAAAATTCTATTTCCCTAAATATAAAAGTAAAGGACAGTCCAACAAGATTTGAAGTAACACAATTGTTTAGAAACAGAATTAATGAAGGAAAAAATATTGTTGCAATAAGCAACACCAGAACAGAAAACAAACAAAAAAATATTAATTGTAATACACATCTGGAAAAATGTATTTCCAAGCTACCAACAGAATACAATATGTAATACAGTTTCTCCATTCTAAACAAAATTACAATAGAGCTATGAAGTTGCAGATAATATTGAATTAGCTATACATATTTTCAATACAATATAAGTTATGCCTCTATAATAAAGTTAATTTATTTCTGATCACCAAGGGAGTACAAGTCTGTACCTATTAATAATTTTGGGGATATACAATACTAAATTTTTATGTGCTGTTTGTTTCATAGTTCTGCAGTAGAAAAATATAACATCTTTCTTTACATATAAGTGATATAACTTTGCTACAAGAAGTTGCACAATATTGCATGTATTACATTTTAACCATGCAGAAGCAGAGTAGTAACCCCTCCCGCTGTCTCTTTAAGCACATTGTCGAGGTAGTATTTCTTGGCCACAGCACAAATTTATAATCTCCCCACCCCTGTCCATGTTTCGGAATTGTCAAGTTGTACACCCCTAGTGATCATTTTCCCTGACATTTATTTGATGAAAGGTGCTAAAATCTAAACAGCTCTTATCTACAAGAGATTTAAAAAACAATTCAAAGCACATAACATCATAAATTTTCTAGCATATTATCAACATGTTATAATAATTACGTACAAAGTACCACACTACTTTCACACTGCACTGCTTTGACACTGTACTGTCAATTATAAACTACCAATAAAATAACTAATAACTAATTAGCAACTGTTATTCCACACTGCGTGTCAAGCATCCCAACATAAATGCATCCAGCACATAATATTAGGTGTGTGTTCAGGATTCTGTGCATTCAAAGTTATTAATAAACATAAATGTAAGTACAGGCTTCCAAAGTATTTCACGTCATTTGCATTGGCTTTCTTTGGAGTAAAAGAAAATTGACTACACAATTACTCGATGTACCTCTATAAGCTTCAAGATCAAGGCCGAACACAGACTCGTAAGGACCTCTCCGTTCATCCCACCCACATCTAGTATACACAAGACAAAGTTACCTTCAAGTAAATATAAGTTTGAAAAGGAAGGCTGGATAAGCACTGCTTGCCTTGCTCGTTATGATGAGATGCCATTGGGGAAGAGACAACTGTATACCTATATTTCATCATCACGAACAATATCCTAAGAGAAATAAAAAGAGAATTGGCCAAGTAATGCATGCACCTGCTTCCTTTACAAAAGTCTCTTTCAGGAAACATGCATGAACATAACTTGCAAATATCTCACAGGGCGGAAACACTTAGGATAACATTTACCTAACAAGTGCTTTGTAACGCTACATAATTACATGTGTACAAATAACTATCCAGTAATCATGTTCAGCTTTGTGCATGGTCAAAGCCTTATACAAACAAAACATTCATCTCGACAACGTGGCTGACGGAAACTATGCACATAATTGTTCCAAAACATAAATTACAACAGCAGACAATGTAGGTAAATTAATCTTTTCTAGTTAACGGAAAACCACAGGCCACAGAGTAAATACTCAGAAGATTACGTATTGTCCTCTGAAATATAAAAGTCAGCTATGCTACGTGCCACCTCTGTATTTTGTGAAGAAATATATGACGACGCAACAAAAATTTCTGAAGGTGAAACCATATTGTATGAAGACTTACTATGCACAGCACAACTGAGATACATTCCTGGATATGTAGCACTAAGATGCAGAAAAGAATTTCCACACTTTGCTATACAATCTCAATTGAATAGTTATAACACCTAATTGTTACACATGATGGTTTTGTTTGAAGGCTCTTCAGAACGGAAGTGACACATTTACTAGCTGTGTACAGTTAAACATGGTTTCAGTAGTTTTTATGGATTATACCTCAGCAAAGAAGATAATGCCTCTGTTCTTTAACAAATTATTTTGTTTTTCACAAGACATACTTTATGGAGTACAGAGTTAATTAGATTCTTTTTTCTGATCACTGTCAATTTATTTATTCAGTTATTTAGACTTAGAGTATTGTTTAAACGAATGAGCTTTTATTATATAACCTACTGTTCACTAACTAATTGTTTCACAATTTCAAAACACACTTTTCAATACATGATAACAGTTACCTACCTCATTCAACCACATATTCTTCACATGAGAGCACAGGAACAAATTGTGGGACCGGCCGCTGAATCAATGGCAACATCAAGCACGGAGACAACAGAGAAATTGCGACCAGCTTGCACCTACCTAGTAATTCTTAGCATCACATCAGGCACAGAACTGGGACAGAAGATGTCCGTGTGGTAACAAGACTGAGTGATACATGTATGAAGTGTTCATGCTCAAGGCAGGATATCTCAGTGTGCACAGTATGTGGGATTGCGAGGCATGCTCAGTGAAACACACAGCCCAAATTCACATCGCAGAATATGCAATCCTTCATATGCACATCATGAACAAAACAAGATGTGAAACCCAATACCTGTGCCACAAACTCCCCGAACGGCTCACCAGTAGATACAGAGGTATGGGGTACTGCAAAAGGTGAGACAGTGAACAACTCTGTGCATAAGTACATTATGTGATGGAGTTACTAACAGTGTTATATGTGACATAGCTACGATTCTCCGCAATTTTACTGTAACATTTCATGGCAGAACATGCTTCTGATGAGTGTTGGCAACCTTTCTAATGAGAAGCAAATTGAAGGGGTAGCAATGAAGAAATTAATGACAAATACAATCCACCTGTTCAGTTGTATCAGACCACTTGAGAGTTATGTTTACGCAAATCGCGCAGTAGAGCGCGGTGCTACTGTTTCCAGATCAATAATTGGCAACTCGGACACCAGAACATGCGCTAAAAGCATAGAGCAGATGGTAACATCATATCCTACAAAATCCAAACAGGCAAGGCAAGCATGTGTGATAAGCGACACCACCACCACTATAGACACTTGAAACAAGTGTATAAGTATGTGACCTTGAGACGGTAATAAAGATGACTGATATATTAACTTGATGTTTAAAAATATATTATTGATAGCAGTGCATCACAATGCCAATTTCGTCCATCAAGACTTTCCACTGGTACACGCACTGACCACTGGTACACGCACTGACCACTTACAAACATCCACCAAAAAATTTCAAAATTAATAAAATATACCTTGCATCCCTTGGGGGAAAAAAGTCTTCAGTATTACGTTTAACCTTTTCTCGTGCATAATTTTACATATTTTTTAGATTAATCAGATAAATGTTTTCCATCATAGAATATATAATATGACAAAATTTCTGGTGTGGATATGAAGTGGTACAATACACAGATAGAATGCTTCTGTTAAAAGCCAGAAACGTTTAATCACGTTTAAGATGAAAATGCTACAACCAGAATAATAAGGATTTTAAAAAAAATACCAACTATACAATGACAGGATACCTTTCCCTATTAATTCCTCTATATAAATGTATATATGTACCAAAAAAGCAGTGTAGACATTTCAAACACATAACTACGTATTATGATCATCTACTCAGAAAAAAAATCATTGCTTTTGAAAAAATAAAATAAAATGGAACACCATACTGAGGAGATACATAAATTTATGTTTACATAAATGCTTAAAATGTAAGGTACAATAATAATAAATAAATGAACTTACAATTTAAAATCTCTGGACAAAAAGGCAGAGAACATAGCCAAGTTTTAAATTAGCATTACTAATTATATAAGCAGTCACAACTGTTCCATTGTGAACACATGTATTCACGCACATTGCATGTGTACACATGCCTGTGTCTGTATACGTATATGTGTGCGTGTGTGCGTGTCTATGCAAATAAAATTCTGCAGCAACGAAAGTTGGAAATCTTATTCACCATTTTTAAGACACCATGATTAGAGACACTGGTAAATCGCGGGAAAAGTTGATTGTTTGCTAGGCTCCAACATGCTATGTATAATACTGAAGATTTTGCACCTATATTGACTGTCGATTATGTGAAGCGCTGTGTCCCTCTTCAACAGACCCAATTAGGACACCACAGAACGTGTGTGGTTTGCCAGAGAACTGTTCGCACGTGTCACGATTGAGATACTACAGTTTATTGGAGACTATGTTAAATATTTTCGCGATTTTCCAGTGTCTCTAACCATGATGTATATACTACGAACTAAACAGAAATTGTTTATCTAACCGAACGAAAAACTCAATAATGGATCACTTTCATAAAGCTGACTAAGCATATATATAAAATTACAACCATGTACAAGTATCACAAAAAATAAATGTCAGCAGTTTTTGAACATTTTTTTAATGTTTACCACGTTTTTGTTTGTAAGAAAGCAGTACAGAGTCAGGAAACTTATCACGTTAGACATAATGTTTTCAAAATAGGTGGTAACTTAAATCTGTTGAGGTATACAATGTTCGCAAATTACTTATTTTACAACTTTAAAACACTGATAAAAACCGCTGAGCTGAATGTTTTCATAAAACTACTCAGATAAATATTTTACAAGTACTCACAACCTCAAGTAACTTCCTTGATACAATGACTGTTTTGTATGTCTGTGTAATAAATCTCAGTCTAACTGGCAAAGAATTTTGTTTACAACAGTAAGCACTGCATTTGTCAACATAATAAATCCATAAAATAAATTTAGTTTTGTATACATATTCAGTTCTACAGAGACACAGGTACAAAAAATACAGCTGCATCTAAGTAACTTACCATTACAGTATAAACTATCCTATTGCACAATTTTAATACAAGAAAATGTAATAAAGCCTAAACAGCAGTTCCACTAGATAGGCAAGACAAAATGAACTGAGATATTTCATATATTTAAGTTAGCCGAAATGGCCAAACAATCACTAAACAAAATTTATTTTAACCAATACCAGGTGAAACTATTAAAACTTATTTGGCATAAAATGTTTCTGAAAGGGCCTCATAGAGTAAAAATACTTTCACCTGAAAGCAGGATTCAAAATTTTTAAGGGTAAGCCAATATCACAAAAATGCAGGCAGTACATGCTCCAGAGCTGCACAAGTATTTCTAGAATTACCAAATGGGTCACCAGACCTAGCAAACTTTGTGTATGTCTACTTGCCTTTTATCAACATTTTGCACTGCATGTTTGGTTGGACAAACTATAACTATGGACCTACAAGTCTATTTAGTTATAAATGTTCTGATTGCATAAACCCGCATTATGGAAGAGGGTACTGTGACCTGTACAAGCAGTTTCAAGTCAACGAAAATTAGAAGTATGTGCGTATTTCAAGTTGTCCAACACAGGTGGACGTGATAATTCTCATCCTTGCCCAGCTTATAACCTTGGTTTGAAGACAACTGTACCTCGTACTGCACAGTCTACATTCGGATGTAAAAGACTCACTTCCATTTGATCATCAAAACAAGAAGTTTATGGGACAATAATAGTTATTTCACAGGTGATTAGCATTTTGATGCTGACATGAAAGTGGCTGGAAGGGTCGCCAGCATACGTAGTTGGTTCAATAACCTGTCCTTACACTATGACAAGTACTCAAACAAAAGGAATTAAGATTTAAAAAGGGATAACTATTTTTAAAATATTCAATATATTATTTATACATACAAACACACACACAGTAATTACATTAATTTTCAACATTAATGAAAATATGAACTAATGTGCAAATTAATACTACATTTACTTTGACTTAATGTACTACATAACATGCAATTCTACAATCATATACTTGTATGTTTCAGAACCTCAATTAAAATTTGTATACTTTCAGAAGATGAGGGGGCAGATGGGCAACTCTAAGGATGAAGCTCATGAAGTTACAGCCAAAATTAAGTACTCACTATTTCCCATTATTTGTCCAACACATACAAAAAATATTATGAAGAGAGATATTGTACATATTTAATTTAAAGGAAGAGGAAAATGTAAAATTATAAAACAGGAAAATTTTATTTACTCACGTGGAAATAGACAAAGGTTGAAACAGAATATTGTCCGTGCTTATTAAGCAAGTAAACTTAACAAAAGAAATGTATAAATAATATTTCACTTCATTGGGCAAAGAATAAAGTGAGATTAATTTTTTTGGTGAAAGTAAAAATTTATTGTCCCGAACAGAAACATTCTTGCAACAATAATTTTAGTAACATCAAATTCCTCATCAAAAAAAAAGCTCACAATGAACTGTTGAAATAAAATTGAGATGTGAGGTACCACTTTTTTTTATTGCTGCATGACTTAAGAAATAAAACTTAAATTTTATTACGTTTCAGCTAATGCTACATTAATCAAATTGTTTCTCCAATAATAAGATTTAATCTTATATCAAGAATTACAGTTCTGTGTTCATTTCATACAACATTAATTTACTACAGATAAGAAATATTTTCAAATGAACATGTCTCAGCAGTTAAAACTACCAGTACTGAAATTGGGTGGAACTAACATAATGGTTCCAAAACACACAATAATTCTGCGTAATAACATAAAATTAAGATTACAGCATAAAGTACAGTGGAACTTGGATAATTCGAACCTCAAGGGACCGTCCAAAAACTTCGAATTATCCAAAAATTCGAATTAAATAAGTATGTAATAAATTAGGGTCAAAACAATAAAAAATCGTATTTTTTATCAAATCTCTTAATTACATTACTCTTTGAATGAAAATAGTACCGTAAAAACGACATTAAAATGCACCTAAC
>PNEQ01085054.1:0-19205 GCA_003012365.1 Medauroidea extradentata
GAAGAAACAGAATCTTAACCCAGAATAAATATCTTAAATAAGTATCTACACTGTCATAGATCCACTCAAATACTCATCGACTGTGTAAAAAGCATTAATGATCAAGAAATCTTTAAGGTGTTTTTTTAATATTTTTGTGTTAGCTAAACATGCATCTTGCAGGTGGCTGGGGAGTTTGTTGAACAACTTGCAAGCTGTGCATGAAGGACCTTTTTGCTGTAAGGTCAAGTTAACAAGAAGCATGCGTAAAAGGTTTTTACTTCTAGTGTTCCCTACCAGCACACAGACATCCTGAGGACGTCCGTAGGATGTGGGAACTGTCGTCCCTAGGACGTCCTAGGGAAGTTCATTTCAAGTTCTTTTTATGTAGGAAAAGTTCATGGAAAAGTACTACCTACGGACATCCCTAGGATGTCTGGCATACACATCCCTGGGACATCCCTAGGAGCTCTCTGGGACCTGTATTAAATGCATCCCTGGGACATCCCTAGGAGCTTCCTGGGACCTGTATTAAACACATCCCTAGGAGCTCCCTGAGACCTGTAATAAACACATCCCTAGGAGCTCTCTGGGACCTGTATTAAATGCATCCCTGGGACATCCCTAGGAGCTCCTTCCAGCAGCAAAAGTAACAGTTTAGTATTCAACACAAAAGAAAACAAATGTATTTGTTTTGGTGATATGTAAACTTAGTATTTAATTGTTAATGTAGTCTCTTAAAATCTTTTGAATAAACAAATCATCTGTAATAAATTTTTTTAATTGCTTCAACTTCCAAAAGTATAGCAGTAATAATAAAATATGTGTGTCGAAATTAATGAATTTACCAATTTCTTAAGGCATATATAAATGTTACGAATTATCTACTAAATTAATTGCAACAAACCTAATGTATATTTAAATAATATCGTGAGCTATCTAGTGGTCATATTAGGAACTTGCCTAGAAATCCATTATGTCCGTGGGAGCTCCTGCTCGGTTATCCCAGGGAGCACCTGCTCGGACATCCCAGGGAGCTCCTACTCGGACATCCCAGGGAGTTCCTCAGAGGAGCTCCGTGGGAGCTCCCTGTAAGGACATCCCTGGGAGCTCCCCAGATGAGGAATTTAGGATGACCCAAATTCATCTTCCAAAGAGCTTCCTGGGATGTGATGTACTTTTCGAGGAGGTACTTGGGATGCCCTAGGGACTTGGTTTTTCGGAGCTCTCGGACATCCGAAATATCCATCCTTAGGACATCCCGAGGATCGCATGTACCCGGATATCCTCAAAGGATGTCCCTAGGACATCCTGGGGACTTGCTGTGCTGGTAGGGTTATGGTTATGAAAATGTTCATTTGTGTGGAACAACTTCTAATTTTTGGAAATGAATGTCAGCAATGAGTAAATATATTCACAAGCTAAGGTCATTATTTTGGAATTTTAAAAAGGGGTCTACAGGATTCAGTCTGTTTTCTCCCGTGAATTATTCTTACAGCTCTCTTCTGCATACAGAAAACATTATATCTGTCAGAGGAGTTACCCCAAAACATGATGCCATAAGTCATAATAGAGTGAAAATATGGAAAGTATACAGTCAACACCGAATCTTTGTTTTGTATACCTGATACATTACGTAGAGCGAAACATGCTGAAATAGATGTAAAATACTTGTGTGTTGAGAAAACATTTGAATGCTGCTGTATTAATATTAATAACCTCAACATAAGTATCGCAGTGGTTTACTGATCACCTTCGTCAACTGAGTATGAAACATTCTTTAATAATATTGAATCAATTCTTAAATGTATTTCTACCCATACAAAGTATCAAATTGTATGTGGTGACTTTAACATAGACTTTAGCATCCAAAGCAACCACAGTAATAGGTTAAAAGATATCTTTAAACAATTTGACTTAACTCCCTCTATAAAAGATCCCACACGGTACTCCCAATTCACAAGTAAATGTATTGACAATATTGCCACCAATGTAAATCAGTTACATTATACAGCTTATAACACTGAAACAGCCATATCAGATCATCTTGCACAAAGTATCTCAATTGACATAAAACATGTTATCCCAAAATCTGAAAAAATACCACAATATTGCCTCATGTATAAAAGAATTTTTAATGGTGAGGGCTTAGACACATTGAATTATATTCTGCAACATGAAGATTTGTCTCCAGTATGCAGAGAGTCAGACCCTAATACTTCATGGAATATATTCAGTAGCATGTTTATACTAAAATTCAACAGCATATTCCAAAAAAAAAAAAAAAAAAAAAAAATTTAAAAATTCTGCCTAATGAAAAAAAAAAAAAAAAAAAAAAAAAAAAAAAAAAAAAAAAAAAAAAAAAAAAAAAAAAAAAAAAAAAAAAAAAAAAAAAAAAAAAAAAAAAAAAAAAAAAAAAAAAAAAAGACAGCAGACAGTAGTCAAAACTTAACTGATAAAATTAAATATAAAAATCATAAAAAGGTGTTTGGAAAAACTGTACTGGCTGCAAAAAAGTTAAGTAATGGTAAGAAATTACGTTCGTCTAAAAATAAACCAAAATATATGTGGAAAGTCATAAATAAAGAAATAAAAGACATACAGTAACAAAAGACATATCCTTAGAAATATATGGTAATATGAAATATAGTAAAAAAAATGGTTGTGCATCACTTTAATGAATACTTCTCTACAGTAGGACTTAAACTTCAAGCTACAAACAATACAACACATAAAAATTATCTCAATGGAACCAGGTCATAAAACAAACTAAAATTTATTGAATTAGATAACGTAAGTGAGAAACAAATATCTGATGTCATAAGAGAACTAAAAAACCAAAAGTCTGTAGGTCTGGATGAAATCCCAGTAAAAGTGGTAAAACACTGTGCACACAGCTTGAAAAAACCCCTCACTGCTATACTTAATAAATGCCTCTCACAAGGTATTTTTCCTGATAGACTAAAATACTCGTAAGTAATACTGTTACATAAGAAAGGATCTAAATCAGAGGTGGGAAACTACAGACCAATATCTATCCTGCCTGTATTTTCAAAAATTTTAGAAAAAGTTATATATTCAATTACTTAAATACCTACAAGATAACAATGACGCGGGTCGTTCCGCAACTTCCTCTCTCCGAGCCCGTCGTGCGCATCAAGCCGCCATTACGGAACGGGCCGAGCGCCCGTACAGCCACGGTATATGGGAACGCACCCGGCCACGTGGGCATATGAGGTAGCGGCGTCCAGACGCCGCCCCGCGACGCCGGGTGCCACCAGCGTGTGCGTCGACCCCATAGAACTGCCGGCAAATGGTAGAAATATGCCCCCTTGACGAGAAGCGACGCAATTTAACGTCAAAGTTGAATACTGTGTAAAAGCCCTCCCGTGCTTTTCCTGTCAAGGGGAGTTATGCCATTTAACAGGCAATAATAAAGAAAGCCCAAGGGTAAGTGTGTTTCATGTGTACTGTGCCCCCTCTCAACTTTTTCGTATTTAACCTTAATACCAATAAAACATCCCTGAGCCTCGCGACAACTTGGACTCGCCCACACAGCCAACATGCCGCCCAAATATCTACACACGTTCTCCCCCAAACAGTTTCACGTTTTATTTGTTCGGTAATTGCCAGTGTTGTGTTATAATTATTTCTATTCAAATAACGTCCAAATGCAGTGTCTACGTTTTTAAATGTTGTATGGTTCAAAATTTCACGTAACTATAAATTACGTAAACTCTCCATAAACTATCCCGTTTTAAAAATTTGGGTCTCTAACCCTCAAGCTGTGCTATTATGAGTGTTTTGGGCCTTTGCCCCTGTTTAATTTAGTGATTTTGTGTTTTTCGGCGAGTGCTTCCCGCGCTTTGGCGGCACGACGTCATGCACGCGGGAAGGACTCGCCAGTTGGCATTACGCGGCGGACCGGGACGGTCGACGTGTTAGTCACTCCGGGCTCTTCACAACTTTGCATAGTCAGTAGCGTACCAATAGTCATTCCTTTCGTCTGGAACATTTTCTTTTAACTTTGCTGGCCCGGAGGTGTACCGTTCACCCCTGCAACTCGTCGCCCAGGGGCATTACTTAAATTATCTTTTTCACTCGTGTAGTGAATTTTCAAGTAACAGCATCGCCCACCGGTCGGGCTTAGGGCCGGGTCCGCTATTTACGCCACCAGTGTTGTATGATTGGAGCATGGTGCTTTGCCAATAAATACGTTTTTCCAGTTACAGGTGCGTATTTATTACTTGCCGCTTCACGGCCATAACGGCACTGGACCCTTCAACCTGCCTTCCAGTACTAGACCTATCATGTGTGTATGTGTGTATTTTCTACTTTAGTGCTACGGGTGTGGGGAACGCCATAAGATTCCCCTGCGTAAGTAACATAGCGACGTAGAGTGGGGAGTGCTCTGCAACGCCACGGCCGTCGGCCACATGGCCCTGAAACCTAGAGTCTCTGCTCTCATGAGTGCCCATTCTCTCTTAACGGGCTGGCGCACTGGGCAAACAACACTTAATCACGACCCCCACTCACGTCAACAATATACTATCATGTTAATCAGTATGGTTTCCAACCAAAGAAATCAATAGAACAGGCTCTATATAGTTTTGTAAATAACGCTTTAATGGAACTTGATAAAAAGAAGTCTGTAGCAGGTATTTTTGCAGATTTATCAAAAGCTTTCGATTGTGTTGACCACAAACTTTTGTGTCTCAAGCTGGAAAATTACGGTATAGGTGGTGCAGCTTTAAACATGTTCAAATCGTACCTCTCTAATAGAATGCAACAGGTCTGCGTTACCCAACAATATAAAAGAAATTATTTAACTGAATATAAATCTCAATGCATAGCGTCAAAATTGGAGTCCCCCAAGGCTCCATATAGGGAAAAATATTATTCCTGATTTACATAAATGACCTTCCGCTGAATATAAAATCTGGTAACTTAACCATGTTTGCGGATGATACCTCATTGCTTTTAAGTGAAAATAAAAATGAAGATCTACAACATAGCGTAAAAATCGCCATACATGAACTAGAGTCATGGTTTAATACAAATAAACTTACCCTGAATATATCTAAATCTTCTGAGATATTTTTCTCAGTAAACAATAATAAATCCAAAACAACAAATATAGATACTAACATACAAGTCAACAATGAACTCTTGCCTGTTGTAAGTAACACAAAACTACTAGGCCTAACAATAGACAAAAACTTGAACTGGAAAACACACGCAAACACACTCTGTAATAAGCTCAGTGCTTTATG
Organism: Medauroidea extradentata; assembly: GCA_003012365.1. Classification (NCBI taxonomy): domain Eukaryota; kingdom Metazoa; phylum Arthropoda; class Insecta; order Phasmatodea; family Phasmatidae; genus Medauroidea; species Medauroidea extradentata. Next base: position 5,253 of record PNEQ01085054.1, read on the forward strand.
CTTTGCATTTCATTCATTAAAAAATATGTGTTCCCTGGACACTATATGTACACTTTACTTTGCAAATGTTAGCTCCCTGTTGTCATACGGAATAATATTCTGGGGCACGACCAAGCATTGGACAAAAGTATTCAGATTGCAGAAAAAAAATAGGATAATTGCCAATATAAGAGTTCCAAATTCCTGTAAAAATCATTTCAAAAACTTGAAAATTCTGACAGTACCCAGTCTATATATTTACCACACTATTATTTTTGGTATAAAGAACATTAACTACGAAACCACTCAAGATATACATACACACGACACCAGTCATAAAGATGACATACACTCAATCTTTCACATAACAAATAAACCCAAAAATAGTCCTTATCTGGCGGCTATTAAACTCTTAAACAAACTGCCCCACCAATTACGCTATATACTAAAGAATGAAAAATTATCTTATTTTAAATTGCATTTAAAAAGATATCTCATTGACAAAGCTCTGTACACAGTTGAAGAATATTATTGATTATCTGTTTTTAATATCTCTGTAAATTAACTTACTATACATTAATTACATGATAAATATAACCATTTTGTATTATTGGGTTTGCTTGTAGTCATAAATATGTAAAAGCTATAACTGTTAGTTTGTTTTTGCAGGTTAACTTACTAATCATACATAAATTATTTGGATAATGTAATTATTTTATACTATTGTGTAACATTCTTGCTTGTTATAAATATGTGAATGACTTCTGTTTATTTGTTTTGCAGGTTAATTTGCTATACTTTAATTATTTGGATATTGTAAAAATTGTAATTTTTTTATATTATTGTGTAACATTTTTGCTTGTTATAAATATGTAAATAGCTTCTGTTAATTTGTTTTGCAGGTTAACTTGCTATACAATAATTATTTGGATTTTGTAATTGTTTGAATATGTATCGAAAATATTTTTGTATTATTGGGTTTGTAGTGTTAATCATGTAAATGTTACTTTGACAACTCCATCACATATGTTGTGTAAATACAGAGGCTAATAAATTGAATTAAATTGAGTGCACCTAACACTGCCCCATGATTTTTTCTGTCACTCCTACACATTTTTTAAAATGCAACTACCCTTTTGTGATTATCCTAACAGTTTCTGTACCTCTGCCATGACCCTGCCCCTGCATTTTTTAGTTGTCCTACCCAAAAATTTTCTTTCTGTAGGCCTACATCAATCCAACTGTACCCTACCCTACAGTTTTCTGTACCCCTATCGAACAACTGTATCCTATCCTACCATTTTTTGTACCTATGCTCCATGATATTTAATGTCCTTGCTTAACATATCCAGTGCATCTACCCTACAATTTTGTTTACCTCTGCCCCATAATTTTAAATATTTCTTCCTCACATTTCATGTGCCCCTACTGTACAATTTTGTGCTTAGGCCAATACCCTAAACTTTTCTGTACAGCACCTCTACCTCATGATTATTTTTAATGTCTGAAGAAGGTAAGGGGGGTTGGGGAAGGGATCCCAACATTGACAAGTATGAATGGACAAACTACGACAAATGACAGAGAGAAAGCTGATATGCTGCAAGCTCAGTACTTGTCATTGTTTGAAACAATGGAGTACTGTAATAGTGAGAAAAATAGACAAAATGGGATGGAAATGGATTGGGGACTTCTTCCGAGGACAGTGGCAGAGCGTGAAAGGATGGGTATAATTGACGGCAGACAACAAGGTGACATCACGGATGCCACAGGGAAGTTTGCTCTATCCGGTATTGTTCACCATTATGGTGAATGGTATCGTTATTGGGATTAGTGGCAAAATAAGATTGTTTGCAGATGACTGTCTCTAGTGGTGGGCAGTGGGGTCAACTTGCAGACAAACATTGACAGGTTGTGTTTCTGGACTGTGGAAAACAAGTGGAAGATCAATGTTTGTAAGACTAAGTTAGTCAGGTTTACTAGGAAGAGAGTGATAAGCAGAGTCATTTACAGATGGGATGGGCAAGAGATAAAATAAGCCACACAATATAAGTATCTAGGGGTTGTCGTGCAAAGTGACCTTAGGTGGACAAAATTGGTGGAGAAGGTAGTTTCGAAAGGGGAAGGGCTTTAGGTTTGCTGGGAAGGGTACTGAACGAGGCTAAAGCTCTGAGGTGAGGATGGGGAGGGTTACATTGTCACCTAAGGGGGTGTGTTGAGGGAGAAGAGGCAACAGCCAGAAGATTGAGAGGGTGTGGAGGAGAACAGAGCAGGGTAAGCAGTCTCTGTTTGTGAGGTCAGCGAGGTAGTGGAATTTTTTTTACAGGATGACTTGACATTTTTATTTATTTATTTCTTACCCTTCAGTATACATCCATACAAATGGATAGGAGTTGGTGACGGTGAAGGGGGTTGGTAGTGTAGTGTATAGTATATACTGGAATACAGTGTCTGTGTACCATGTATGGAATATCAAGACTACAGTACTCAATTCTGGTATGTTCGACAACTATTTCCGAAGAAATGAAACATGTCCAACTAAATTAAATTGGCGATTTATTGACATGGTAATTAAAGAAAGACTACCTGTAAATCAAGTATGCTGACTTGGTGAAAAAAGAGAAAAAAAAATTGAAGTACCTAACACATCCTTACATTACTGAAATTCAGCAAAAAAATTAAATAAATATTCTATGTATTTAAATTAAACTGTAAATAGGACAGTTCAATTACCACGAGTTGATAAGACCCTGGGAAAACCACATCATTTCTCCAAGATAGAAAATATTGGAAATTAGCCAGAAAATAAAATACTATGCCTCCAACTACCTCAAAATTTAGTATTAATAAATGTGGTAGAGATGGAAAACTTCTCTCAGGACTACTGAGATTACTTTCAAGTCCTAGTAAGAAAAGGAAAATTACGAAACTGCCAAAAAAACACATCGTGGCACATTTCAAACAAAAATTCCGCAGTTTCTGGTCAAGACATTTAGGCAGTGATGTGCTAGAAGCAAAAACTTCGTCCACAAAAGTCAATTTACTATGTAAGGCCTTTACTCACCAACTTTCTTTTTGTATGGCGTCACCTCGTTCGCCGAGATGCTAGTTTTCAACACCAAAATTAATTACGATTATGAAATCGTCGGGTCTCTTCAAACACACCCGCGATTTCCCTGCCTTAAATACATTGCTGGGCCTCTAGAAAATCTATAAAAATAATTACGATGGCACTGGCTACGAAATATCTGCCAGCGAGCGAAATTAAAACGTCCATCTTATCGTCGAACCCAGCATAGAGATAATCCACACCCACGCACACGATTATTGCCGCATTCAAAGCATCGCGCGCGAGCCGAAAAAGTTATTTGGGTCGGAGATTATCTCGATGACGGTAAAAAAAATAAAAACAAATCATCCAAAATCGTGATAACGAACTAAACTAACTCGAAACTAAACATGAAAACTAAAGAAAATTAATCCCAAGAGTCTACAAAAATAAGTAAACAAAAATAAAACTACTGGATGTGTACTAACCTCAATAGAGAAGCAAAGCTATCTATCTGGGGCATTCATTAACTAACCAAAACGTATTTAAAACCTATAAATTATCATTATTTAACTTGCCAAATACAATCAGTTACAATTAAAATAAAAGAAAAAAATCAAAGAAATTACATAACCAACATATACCAAAATCCTTCTATAGCTAAATGCTATAGAAATGCCCCTCCTGCAGATAATTACATTATTACTTTAGTTAATATGAAATTGTCAGCGTACTCTAAAATATACATAAACTTACACACGTGCTCACAGCACTTTAATCAAAACAAAAACACAATGTTTACCAACTTGCTGATTAAATGTCTTTAAAAGTTTATTGAAGCTAAATATTTAAAACATAAGTTACATAAATTAAACACATTGTAGTCATTCATATAGGATTTCAAACATTCACAATACTCACAGTTTAAGTTCATTTCTGAAACAAAACATAAAAATACATCACATAACAATACACTTTTATTAGCGTGATGAAATGTCGACTCCCAGCATTGGTCACACTGACTGCGCCGACAATCGCGTTGTTGTTGCTCAAAACTCAGCTCCAATCACGATCAGCTCCTGAAGATCACATGGACGGCGTATTTGCTGTACTAACGGCTACTCAGTTTGTGCCGTTATTCGCTCGTGCACAGTGCTTGTCAACAATGCGGTGATAGTAATTTCACAAAGTTTTGTTATCCTGAAAAGTCTATCGTTGCTAACTGAATATCTGTGTCGCTGGAAACTCAACGTTCGCTAGAATATCAAGATCTCTAGGCGCTTTATCTTACACACGTAAGTCCGTTGTTGGTTGCGTGACGTCTGTTTCTATCACTTGTTCGTACAAGACCATGATACCTATTACTGAGTCTGGTCGTATGGACGCTGTAACATTTATATTTGATTAATTTACTCTGAAATTTTCCACTGTTTACCTTGCGGCAAGGCTGAATAACTTTTAATTAATTCAGTCTTTACTGCCTTTAATATAATGTATTCAACAATAGCTATACCTGGTATTGTTTTCTGCTCACCACAAAAACAGTCTTTGGTCGTGGTGGAACATTGATAGTCACGTATCATTACAGAAATAAGATATATTAATTCAACAAATTTGTTGTTATTTTGGATGTGTTTGTACTTCTTACAAGTACCATATTTTAATAATTAACAATTCAAGTATTCCAATTAATATATTGTCACGTATCCTTCAGCATATAAACGACTCGCAGTCTAAGCTAACAACATCTATATGAAGATAGTGAGTGCATTTTGATCGCCTCATTGTCCTAAACAACAAGTCACATTTCGATGAACCAACGATGCACTAATCTATCTGAAGAAAATATTCTTATATGTGACAACTCAACAACCTTCGTAATTTATGATGCATACATAGCATTAATATCACATCACATTCTTATTTACAATCCGACAAATATTAAAAGAAAACAAACAAAACAATCACATTTCAACAATTAAATGTCAACATTTTCAAATATATCACATTAACACAGTTACGTGCTTCTTTGTGTGAGTGAAGGAAGACATCTGAGAAGAATCTGCTGCCAACCAAAAATTAAAAAAATACAATATCTGCTCCATCAAAAGGAATACCTATTTAAGGTGAGTCAAACCATACGGTATGTTGTGTTCTACAGCTACACAATGTGTTAGAGTGCTGAATTGATATGATGCACTTGTTTATTAGGTTTTGCTAGGCTTGGACTTTAGTAAGTTGTTGATGCTGGCTGGTGTTACTAAATAACACATTTAATACACATTTTACCCCCATTTCTTTTTACAATAGACATGCTTCACCAAATAAACTTGTCTTGTCCAACAAAGTAAACATTCACATTTAACTCATATTGCCTTACATACATCCACCAATAGTTCAGTTACAAGAGTGAGATGGTGAAGAACAACCAATATACTGATATGCTTTTGCTGTTAGACCTGATAATATAGACAGTCGAGCATTTTATCATACACAGTGCTCACTGAATGTAACGACGACAAATGCGACAGCAAAATTATAACATTTAACGATTACTCATAAATATCCTTCTCAACACAAATATATAACATCTGGCAATCGGCTCAGAATTAGTGCATAAATGAGGCACTACAATAATACATTATGTCGCACAGTAATACAATACCATAAGACATAATAACATTACATACACTCGTCACTCAAAAACCAATTTTAGTGTTTCTTCGCTAACTGTAATCTCTATTAATCTTGTCCAGCAGAATTCAGTTCCTTAGTTACATCTCTTGTAAACTTTAACTTTCTTCATGTTGTATGGTGAGGACTGTGATAGGGCTAAAGTTGAGTTATATTGAACTTTCCTATTACTCTTCCCTCATTGTCTGACAGTTCGTAACAATTCTCCTTTATTATGGCGGTAATAAAATGGGGTCCATCAAATAAAAGGCACAATTTTTTTGTGACATGATCCCAATAAGAACTAGCAAAACTAGTGCTTCAATACCTGATCTCCCACCTTAAATTTATTTAATTTAGACAGTTTCTGCTGTTTTTTCCGTGATTCCGCTGAACTATATCGTCTTCTACGAACTAAGGCCATGATTTCTTCTGCAGAAATCTCTCTCTCACTCTCCACTATCTGTAAGTTCTTGATCAGCTTCGGTAAGATATTCGTAGTGACAGTCTCCGATTTCTCACCGGTCAAAACTTCATAAGGGGTGAAGTGGCAGGAGACTACACTCACTGATCCCTAATTGTTTAACTTACTGTTAGTTGCTTGGTTAAGTCCTGGACCGGGGTTACTGTCCACAGGGCTCGGTAACCACTGGTGTTGTCTATTCAGTGTTGGGTAATTCTGTGCCAAGGGGTTATGTGGTGTTTGCCTTTGAAAATATACCTCGTTACTTGGCATACTAGGTGTCGAATGATAGTATGGGAACGATACGGATGGACTAGCATAGGACATGGGTGGTGGAAGAGCTTGAGAACTACTCTGGATGTTTGAATTGACTTTGATGTTGTCCGTCTTATCTTCAACCTCTTGTTCCTTGTCCTGTAGCCTACCATTTCCCCTTTTTCCCAGTATAACGACATGGTGGACGTCATTTCTGTTTTGCTGGTGCCCTTGCTGAGTAAATCTTCCTCTGTTGCTATAGTTTCTACCCCAACTTCTTCCATTATTACACCGATTCCAACCTCTGTTTTTGAATCTCAACGTGTTTACTTTAGGGTTTCTGGTCTGACCGTTCTGTTGATAAAAACCTCCTGCTTGGTATTTGAAAGCTCTCCTTGGTTGGCCTTGATACAACCGTGGTGGTGGCGTGTTAGGTCTTAACCTTTCCGGTTCCATAGAGTTACTTTGTTTACATTGTCTTTCAAGATGGTCGGCCTTAATCAGGCGGTATCTGAAATCATTCAGATCTTTGAGCGAACTCCCCGTAAACTGTCGTTGGTAAGATATAGGCAGTTGAGAAATTACCAGGTCGATGAATTCTTCTTCAGCCATGGGGACTGTAAAATGTCTGGATTTCTCGTACACTTCCCTATAGTGTTCTTCAATAGTTTTTGATTTCCTAGGGTCGTACTGTTCTGCGGCCAGTTGACTCCTGATTAGACTTTGAATCTTTTGAGTTCCAGAATTCTTTTAGTAAATTTTCTTTTAGTTCTTCTAAGTTGGAAATCCTTTCCTTTGTGACTTCCCACCAACAGTATGCTGTGGACGACAGGCTTACCCCCATACACCTGAGTATGTCAATGTCAGATAGATTGAAAAGCTTAGCGTATTCCTCCAACTTCCTGATGTAAATTACAGGGTTTTCATGGGAACGGCCTGCAAACTTAGGCATTTCCTCGGCCCACTGTTTTGATGGATGATGGAACAATAGGGGTGTAATAGTGTTACATAGCGCTGGTGCAGGATGTGGCAGGCCAGGGCTGTTGCTTCGGTCATCTGTGGCTGTAAGATCAGAGCTAAGATTAACATCCTCAACTTCTCGGTTTCTTGAGTTGTGAACTTCTCCTATTATTTCTGCTACTCTTTGCTCCAACTGCTCTAGCTTCTCACCTTCCCTCTGTCCTGCTTCCTTTGCACCTTTCGTAACTTGGTCTATCCTGGTTTCAAAATGTCTGCTGAAGGATTCCAACTGCTGACTGACTTTGTTCACCATTACGTCTCGATCAATGCCTACAGATAAGGTTACTCCACTCTCTAACTGTGTCAGTCGGTTATCTAAACCTGACAAGTGTTAGGTGAGTTCTGCTCGATTAGTGTCTACAGTGTGTAATACATTATCTAACTGGATTGTGTTTTGTGTAAAACGATTCTCAGTTTCCTCCCAGAGTTGTACAAGTTTAGTATCGAACTGTCTTGTGAGTTCTTCCTGCTGTCTACAAACTGTCTGAATTTGCTGTACAATTTCGGTTTTTAGGTTGTCATTCTGTTGAGATAACTGAAGTGACATGTATAGCATCATTTGCTCGAACTTAGCTGTTAAAATATCTGTTAAGGATGCATTGTCTTGGATGTTAGAGGTGGATGAGTATGTGTGGGTAGGTGATGCCTCATTCGTGTTGTGTGCTAGCTGTGTAGGTTCTTCTGTTAAATTAGTGTAGAGTGTCATCTTCAAACCCCTCACTATCACCAGCCCCTCCAGACTCTTGAACAGTATATACCTCCTCCTGAAACTGTAGCATAGATTGACCTTGTTGTTCAGCGGCCATGTCTGCCAATCTTTCTGCCCTTAAGGAGCTCCTGAGGAAATAGCTTCTCTTCTCAGAAGTATCAGACATTCTAGTTTCCCATAGGTCTTACATAGGACTTGAATTTCATTCGTGGCCCCACTACAGGCGCCAAAAACTTATGTAGTGTATAGTATGTACTGGAATACAGTGTCTGTGTACCATGTATGGAATATCAAGACTACAGTACTCAATTCTGGTATTATCGACAACTATTTCCGAAGAAATGAAACATTTCCAACTAAATTAAATTGTAGATTTATTGACATGGTAATTAAAGAAAGACTACCTGTAAATCAAGTATGCTGACTTGGTGAAAAAAGAGAAAAAAAAATTGAAGTACCTAACACATCCTTACATTACTGAAATTCAGCAAAAAAATTAAATAAATATTCTATGTATTTAAATTAAACTGTAAATAGGACAGTTCAATTACCACGAGTTGATAAGACCCTGGGAAAACCACATCATTTCTCCAAGATAGAAAATATTGGAAATTAGCCAGAAAATAAAATACTATGCCTCCAACTACCTCAAAATTTAGTATTAATAAATGTGGTAGAGATGGAAAACTTCTCTCAGGACTACTGAGATTACTTTCAAGTCCTAGTAAGAAAAGGAAAATTACGAAACTGCCAAAAAAACACATCGTGGCACATTTCAAACAAAAATTCCGCAGTTTCTGGTCAAGACATTTAGGCAGTGATGTGCTAGAAGCAAAAACTTCGTCCACAAAAGTCAATTTACTATGTAAGGCCTTTACTCACCAACTTTCTTTTTGTATGGCGTCACCTCGTTCGCCGAGACGCTAGTTTTCAACACCAAAATTAATTACGATTATGAAATCGTTGGGTCTCTTCAAACACACCCGCGATTTCCCTGCCTTAAATACATTGCTGGGCCTCTAGAAAATCTACAAAAATAATTACGATGGCGCTGGCTACGAAATATTAGCCAGCGAGCGAAATTAAAACGTCCATACCTTATCGTCGAACCCAGCGGCCAGCATAGAGATAATCCACACCCACGCACACGATTATTGCCGCATTCAAAGCATCGCGCGCGAGCCGAAAAAGTTATGTGGGTCGGAGATTATCTCGATGACGGTAAAAAAAATAAAAACAAATCATCCAAAATCGCGGTAACGAACTAAACTAACTCGAAACTAAACATGAAAACTAAAGAAAATTAATCCCAAGAGTCTACAAAAATAAATAAACAAAAATAATACTACTGGATGTGTACTAACCTCAACAGAGAAACAAAGCTATTTATCTGGGGCATTCATTAACTAACAAAAACGAATTAAAAACCTATAAATTACCATTATTTAACTTGCCAAATACAATCAGTTACAATCAAAATAAAAGAAAAAATCAAAGAAATTACATAACCAACATATACCAAAATCCTTCTATAGCTAAATGCTATAGTAGGTTCAGGGATGTTTTGAAGAGGGTTTTCTAGAGGTGGGAACATGTGATCTCACCGCTGTGCGGTAGCACAGTTGTGAGCATTTATTTATTTTGTCTTTGCTACACATTTTTAATTGTGCTACCATACAATTTTCTGTATTCCTACCCTACAGTTTTTTGTATCCCTACCCTACAATTTTCTGTACTTCTGCTCCATGATTATTTTTAATGTCCTTGCCTCACATTTTTAATAGTCCTACCCCTCCAATTTACTGTTCCCCTACCCTACAATTTACTGTACCTCTACTACATTATTTTTAGTGTCACTGCCTCACCTATATAGTTCTCCTACCCTACAAATTTCACTGCCTCTGACCTATAATTGCCAATGCTCCTGCATTGCTATTTTCTGTACCCCTGCCCAAAATTATTTGTTCCCTGCCCCACAGTTTCTCCATTATTTATTGCCTTGCCTAAGGTCATATTTTCTTAACTATAAAATACCCTTTGGGGAAAAAGTTAAGCAACATATTAAACTAGGCCTACCGTAAAAATGGTAAAATTGCTCAGTTTCTTATCCTATATCTTATGCAGCATTGTGTACCTTTAATTACTGTCTTTCTGCACTTTGACGTGTTGAGGGCGAGGGCAGAGGGGGTGAGAGTGTCGTACTTACGCCCTGGTGGGTGCCGGCTGCTGCTGGTGACGGTCGTGGGTCTACCGCCCGTGTGGCGAGTCCCCTCTGTATCCTCCACGTCCAGATGTATGGATGTTGTGAGGCTGGAAAGCGGCTGGTTGGTAGGACCAGCTCCCGAAGGACCATGAAATGGCCGTGGCCAAATAACGTACCCGCATGAATAGGTTTCACCACTGGTTTATTGCGTTATTATTAGCACACTGTATATCGCACGTACGTGCCTTAAGCGGTCCCCACGTCTATAGCCGGTGGGTGGCTAACACTTTAAACGTGGACATTAGTTACGCGATGGTGTAGTTGCGTTGAAAAGATAAACCCCTGGTCGCATGAGCTTGCAGGGATGGAGGTGGCTCTACTCCTGGACAATTAAATTTCTGTTACGTTATAAGTTCCTGAAAATACTAGAAAAAATCGCTATTGCAGCTACATGATACGACAAGATACGGTGATGGTCCAGGAGCCGCATACACGTGGCCGACCTCCTACACGCTCGAGACAAGACTACCGAGCAATGGCGCCCACTCCCGCTAGTAGGGGATAGCGCCCGCCAAAACTATTTGCGTGGCCGCTTTAAGCATGTTGTGTTGAAGTTGTATACATAAATAGACACTAAAATTTACATAAGACACAATTGAGCTTTTGGAGATGTTAACATAATTGTGTTTGCTGAAATTGCATAAATAAAGTTACATAGTGAAATTAATTTACTTGTGCCTTCCATTCCGGTTGGCTTGTTAAGCTGTCTCTCTAAGTCCAAGCTGGCTCTGTTTATAATTCTAACACAAGTAGAACACTTTGATATAACACATTAATCACTATTCTTATTTTAAGTATAAAAAGTTGCCGGCGCGTTGCACGGTCTTTGTAGTTGTTAGGTTGTTGGTCTGGGCCGCTCTCAGGGGTCCAATATCATTGAACAATTTTGAAGCACTTTACATAATAAATTCGTTTGCCCTTGTTGTGGGTGCTCAATAATTTACTAAAAATATGGAGACTGCCTCTCCATACTTACTTTGCCCTAGCAACTCCCGCTCTGTCTGTTTCAGGCTACATTCGTCCCGGCATTTATGCACGTCGAGATCAGCGACGGCGTAATGCTAGTCGTAACGACCAATGTCCCTTGTTTAGCTGGCGTTGGGGTGTGTTGCGGTGATGTTACTTTGTTGTTTTACTTTAAATATTTGCACTTTCTTTTGTGTTTGCTTGCTAACCAGGTGGCCATATTAACTTGAGCGCTCAGTTGGTCCCGTCAGTACCGGGTGCATGCAGGGTGCCTTCCGAATACCATGAGTCGTTGTCGCGAATACTGCCCGTGATGCTGGTGTGTGTTGACGAACGGTCGTGATGTACACGTGGGCTGTTGAGCACACGTCAACTTGTTATGTATTGCTGACGTTTTCGTACTTAGTATTCCGCACACCTGTGAGGAAACTTAAAACTTGACTAGTAATGATAAATTATGTCAATCATCACAAGCTAATGTAAGAAATTGACCTTATTCGATTTTAGACCAGTTCTTATATTATTATTGTTTTAAGTTTTTTTCGCAAATTGCCTGGGAAAGGCACCTAATGCGTTAAAAACTTTTGGGCAAAATCGTAACACAGCATACAAATGACAAAACATAATGGAATTATTTAAAGAATGACCACGACTATTTTTAATGTAGTTTCGATTACTTATCAGATGCTCAATTTATTGTTTTCATATCGCACTTCATTGAACTGCACGTAAATGCTACTATTCAAACGAAAACAACGTACATGTTTACCTTTAGGTTAAGACACCTCGCCACTATTTAAACATATATAACTTCGAGTACGCAGCAAAATTATCTGTTAGACTTTGTCCGTAACTTCTTTGTTATAAATTAATTCTGAAAATGATAGAATTCGTTCACTTTCTCTAATACTCAATTTTTACGAACAAGAGCAAAACATTATGTCATTGATTTGCATAAGCCAAGAGAGTTTGTTTGGAACCAGCATCATCGTGTGACGTCACACTAATGGTGTCTATGACCGCGTTCCGTTACTGCTGATTTCACTGATTCAATAATCTCAATAACTTCAGCAGCCATTCCGAAACTGCTGAGATTACTACCAGTTGTTTTCGCGGGCTTTCGTTGACGTGTGCCGCGGAAGCCCGTTTGTCCACTGGGCTACAGTGGCTCAGACGGCCGTAGACACGTGACCGCCTCCTTCACCACGGACGCTCCATCAGCCAGGCTTCACGTCTCTGGGGACATGAATGCCCTGCCCCGTGCCTATGGAGCTTCACTAGCAATTTCCAGCTACGACTTTGAATGCCTGGCCAGCCATCATCTTCGTAGTAGGTGTTAATTTAATGGGAATTGCAGGGCAAGTTGTGGTAATGTTTGTGACATGCGGGCTTAACGCACCGCTACATAAACACGTGACAAAGTGGTGAACACGAAAACTGATCCATGCTAAATTCAGGCAAACTTATATCATTTGTAGACTCTACAGATATTCTAGAGACCTACAGGCACCATGAGAATAAACATTCTTCTTTTTAATTTTTCTATGAGTGATGTTTTTGATTAGGGCAGCAGGACGCTATGCCAAAGCCCACCAAAATCGTCATTGTATTATTTTGTTACGTCTTACAAAATAATACTTAAGTAGACTTTCAGTCACATTTACAATGTCTACGATTTAATTACTTTTTCAAATATTGCTTTTATATTATTCGTTATTGCTTTTCTGTGTATTTTTGCGTTTTTAAGTGTAATTCTGAACACGCCCTATACAGACTGGCAGTTATTAACTAAGGGCAGACGAGTATTAATAATTGTTTTGTAATTTTGGATGATATTCTGTAATGAATTTTACTTTAGTTTAGCTTGTAAGAGCTTAACCACCAAGTCTGGCGGGAACGCTGGCTACCGTGTCCTCCCTCCAGACGCCATGTCAGTAGTCTTCGCCTGATCACTGGAGCGTTAAGTCGCGTGTGGAGCACGTTCCTGTCTCCCTGAGGCCCAATCTATTGGGATCAAGTCATTTTAGTTTTCAATAGTTTGTCAGTAACGTTCCGGAACTTTCTTTTTTTTTTTGCGTGGCCTCAGGGATCGACACGCTGTCGGGAGGAGCTTTTTCAGCACCCGTTTAAGGATTTCACCTAATTTTCCATTGTTGGCCTCGCGCCACTTTAACCGCTTACGCCAGTGCTGCGGGCGAGAACAGTAGCCTGGTACATGGTGGTCAGCTTTAGGACGAGTGACAACAATAAACCGTACCTTAAGAGTCATCTGTATCTCCAACTTTCATTTCAGTAGTGGTAGTGGATGTCTCTCAACAGCATACGCCGGGGACGCTGTAGCAGCTTCGAGGGACGACGCTACTCTCTACAAACGCAGTCAGAGTCAGGACAGGAAGGCCCATGGTCGCCGACCCACTCCCCCACACCAACAGGTAAAAGCCGGGCAACTTTATACTGTGACATCCCACCTGACACGACCCAGAGGCGTCAAATGGCTTTCCCAACTAGGGGCCTTCATTCTACACCAAGTAACTAGCATTATTCGGCGCCCATCTTCTAACATTTTCCCGCTAAAATCA
>PNEQ01085055.1:0-19206 GCA_003012365.1 Medauroidea extradentata
TCAAATTTCAACGATCCAAGTCAATTCCTTTGAAAGTTTTGTAGTTTTTCAAATAGAAGAATTCCACTTTTTAACCACTTGTAGTTAAAAAACTACGTGTCTGAAAAGAGTTATATTTCGTGTAACGAAAGTCGTAATACAGATGTATCGAAATAACCAAAAACCATTCACAAAAAATTTCTTGCAGAGCACCCTTAAGAGTTAATTTCACAACAATAAACCCCACCACTAGAAGGAACACTGAAAAAGAACTGTGATATGTATCCGCGGAAATGAATTACGTTGCAGCTATCAGTACGTTTCTCATTCCACATATTCGAAGGGGGGAGGGGAGAGTGGGTTGATGTTTGTTTGAAACAGGTCGACTTGCGCGATGCAACATGCCGTCTTTGAGTATAGGATGCCGCCGCCATGTTATCTGGTTTGTAACTCAACACCACGCGTCAAGACTCGTATTGCTAACTACCGCGGCGCCACGGCCTTCTGTCCGGTTGTATAGGTTAGGCTCGTATTTCGCCGTCGACTCACGTATTTGTTTTTTTACACACGGGCCGCACAAATGTTGTCGACGGGCCGCATGCGGCCCGCGGGCCGCCTGTTAGACAGCCCTGCTGGGTCAGCGAGCAGCTAATAAATAGATAGTGTTTTCTTGAATACACATATATTCTTGGAGGCCAGCCAACAGGGCACTGAACTCGCGATTTTTTTCGGTCTGTAAAGTTATAAATATGGCTAGGAATATTTCGCAAGTTAAACACCAACATGCTAGAATCCATTAGCCTTTGTATACCGAAGCCCTACTATGTGTCCATTACCTGCTACTCACTGGAACAGCAGACAATGAACGAATAGGCGGGGCTTGAGTATGCACAGGACATTGGATTCTAGCACGCAGGTCATTGAACTCGTGAACTTTTCCTAGCCCTAAGTATACACCATGAGTGCGTGACATTGACAGGTCTGCAGGAGTCAGACGATAAGATTACCGTAAGCGGGTGATTTTGGACACACGGGAGGTCATGTGACAATTTTTGTACTATTTTTATTTCCCATAATTTTCAACTGTGAGTTAATGTTAATTAAGACATGCGTCTGTTCGTTTCTCGGAATTTATCGCAACTAAGTAACATTATGTAGGCTTTCACACGTGCGAAAAATAATTTTTTGTAAAGTCCCAAATTCTCCGCACGTGTCCGACGTCACCTCCGCTTAGGATATTTGAAATTATTTTCAGTCAAGTGATTGGACAATTCGTTCCTTGCCTCTTTCATGTTAGTGGCTGCATTTACCTGAACCATTCTGTCTAACGGTTCCTCAGACAATCCATAGTTGTGTGTAGCCATTAATAATTAATTCTTCTCTTGGGATACGACATATCAACGGTTCGCTACAGCATTTGTACCGTATTTGTAGGGAATCTTCACAAAACGTTTTTTTTTTTTTTTTTTTTTAATTTTTATGGAACTATTCTACTTTCTGCAATGAAACAGAAATTACACTACGTCTAAAATGAAAGATAACTTTATTTTTTTAACACCCCAACAGTACGTACAAGAATTTGTAACAAGTTCGTGAGATTGGCGGGGGTAGTAGTTATGTTACGAGCAGGACTTTTGTATACACGTCATTCACATATCAAAAGTTTTAACAGCCCCGAAATATTTAGGGAACGTCATTTGACCATTAGCTTAACCTTTCAAGAAGTACTTTCCTTCTACTCCTTAAAACTTTCAGTGAGTGAACAGTACAAGTCTGGCAAATAGCTGAAACGGTAAAAAGGATTTCTAACAGACTACAAACGTAGAACTACTCGATTTGCGACAAAAATGGATGACATGATTGTTGTCTCAGTTTATGTAACGGCTAGGATAAAAAAAAATGTATGAGTCACAAAATATTGTATACTACATGGCTGCTAATTTAGTGTAGCCTACTATGGTATTTAAAAGTTTATATTATTTTTAACAATTCATAATAATTAAGCCTCCCTTGAACATCGAGGTACGGATTTAACACGTTTGTAGTCTCATGAATTACTGGCTACGCGAGTAAGAGAAACATAAACACATTAGATTTGCAATTCGGGCTCGATTCCTGGCTCCGGCAATCCTGATATCGGTTTTCCATGGTTTTCCGAAATCACTCCAGGTGAAAGTTGAGATGGTCCATACCCTACTTCTATTCAGTTATATGTCCTTGTACTAATTTATACGTACTGGTTTCTAATGACCTCGCTATCGACGAGAATTGTAGCGCAATAAAAATTACAAATTAATTTTTGATATGAATATTACACTATCTCAAGCAGGGGGGGGGGGGGTGACTTTGAACACGTTGGGTGACTTTTTGAAACTATTATGCTATTATTACTTTACAAAATTTTCAACTGTGAGCAAATATCAATTAAATACCACGCGGATATTTATTATTAAGAATTAATGATAAGTAATTTTTATATAGGGCTACCGTATATACGAAAAATATTTTTGTAATCACCCAAAAAGGTCACACTATGTGTCTAATGTTGCCCCCGCTAAAGACTTGAATATGGTTTTAATATTCCTACAGACCCGATTCACACTGATATATTTATAATATTAGAAATACTTTAGTTTGTTTTCAAGTACATACAGGTGGACCGCGTTGGTCAGCCCATTCGCCTTCCACCAAGGCGATCCGGGTTCGATTCCCGGGGTGGTCGGTCCCCGGATTTTCGCATGGTGGGTCTTCTCGGGGGTCTCCCGTTTCCCCCGCCCTTTCATTCCCGCGTTGCTCCATGCTCACCTCATTTCACCCTTCACCAGCGCTGAAGACCTCGATTTTAAGCACTGACCTTGATCTCTCACTCGCTCAAGTGTATACATTAATTGTGTGTTTGGTATATGCACATATATCCTTGATCAGTTAGGCTATCGTATGGTATTGGATTAAATTAATATTTATATACGTATGTGTGTATGTGCGATATGGTCATGAAATTATATATCATTTTAAGCCTGTTACGTCAAATAAACGTGTTATAATATTTGGATCGCTGAGGATATGAATATTAGCATCTATAAAACGGTGTGATCAGTTGTAGGAAGATGTATGAGACGCGCAAGAGGGGACTAACACCGTGCTGTAAGAATCGAACTAACTTGCAGGAAATAAGAAGTGAAGAGATGTCGGTCAGCACTTAACATCTAGGCCTTTAGAGCCGGGGATATGTGGCAAGATGTTCGGAGAAGCCACGGAATGAGGGGGCGGGGCAAACAGTTGTTCCTCGAGAAAACCCCACCCATCAGTGACATCGTCCGGCACGATTCCAACATGCGAAAATCTGGGAACCGACCTCGTCGAGAAACGAAACCGGATAGCCTTGGGGGCAGAAGAGTGCTCTAGCCACTGCTACACGCCCCCTCTCCCCAGAAAAGTTGGAGGAACAATCAGAAAGGCTACTGGACGGGATTGAGGTACGGCTGTTCCAGAACGCTCAGTGGCGCAACTGAATCTCTATCTTCGCCTGCATGTTTGAAGATGAGAAGGCACATATGGCGCTACTACGACGAAGTGACAGCTACCTTCTAACGGTGACCTCTAGAAGGCGTATCTTCTGTCTCACTTGTCGTGCTCCCGGGATTAACGAGGCGGGTATTTCCTTCCCGCCTACCCCCTGTCTCCTCCACTCCCATCCTTCCTTGGCGATGGGGGGGGGGGGGGGGAGCTGGTGGTTCACCTCCTGCGACCACAAATTGGGTAAACTCGTCAGGGGGTGGCCGATTCACGAAGGCGCAAATGGGGTGGACGCCACTCCCCTGTTTACCCTCTTCTCGCGGGTATCCTTCAGACCTTAGGCAGTTGCCTCGCACGACCCACGCAAACGCGATGCGGGTTTTCGATGCAAAATATTAAAAACAAGGTTTGTAGTGGAGAGTGTTTCGAAATTATCGAAAGCAAATTAAAAACGGAAAATAACAAGTGCCACTATTAATAAATCGTACTGTACATCGTGAAAAAAAATAGTTTCCGGCATATTTACGTGGTTAAAAACGAATATTCATTCCTAATAACTGAAATTTATTTTTTCGTAGGTACAAAAATGAAAAAATAAAAATATAAAAAATATTTACTCTTAACTTTTCTAGATAATTTACATGCAAATTATGCTAGAATTGGGCACCACTAGATAGTTATTTACTGTACATAATCTTATGTGTAATTATCAGAGCATTACGATGACCTAATTAAGAATTAGTTCTGAGAAATACAGCCGGTGAACTAGGTAAACGGGTGAGAGATTTTGGTCAGCGCTTAACATCGAGGTCTTTAGCGCTCAGCGCATGTTAATCTTCGACACTGATCCAATTGCTAAGCATCGTGAGAAAAGGCATCTTGCGTCCGTCAATTAAAAACGGTTATCTGCTATGAAAAGCGTCTATTGGATACTTCAGTCGCGTAAAGTCATTTTAAGTGAGTTCATAGTAAAACAAATTTTTAAGTTTTAATTTTTTTTTATTTTTAGGAAACAGTGTTAATTTTGCAGACGATATTTGTGAGTACAGTTTCCTCTAACGAAACTATTTTAACTCTCAGTGTTTTCTCATAACGGTGCGCCAAAGTAAAAATCTGCATGTTTCGCCACCACGCAAATATTTGAAACTATTTGGCATAAGGCCCGGTTTCTCAATGTCTGATTTTCTTCTGAGTGTCTTCTTCCGATTAAAATTCGTCCAATGTTTAGCAACAATATCTGTTTCTAAATTACTGATTAAGATTAATCAATGGGTTAGAAGTCGGTAACCATTGGTTATCTTAATCATAAGAAGAGGTATTGATTACAGAGTTAAACAGCACTTTTAAAACAAACAATATTATAAACAATGACAATTTTTCAGGTTATGATGGCAGATGATTTAAATTTCTTGTTTTAAGAAGATGATGGTGAAGAAATAGTAGATTTCATAAACAGGCCAAGACTTTTTTCGGGAACGCCCAAGTCACATGTAAATAGATGACCATGAATTTGCTATGCGATTGCGGCTGAGTTAAAATACTGTCCTAGCACTACTAGAAAAAATTGTACAGCTGAAAGTGACCACAGACAGGTGTGTACTTATTTATTGCATGTTTTGTTTACATCCCATAAACTTTAGTACGTTCTGGTAAGTTATATTCTTTTGTAGGTTATGTGAAAACATTTGATGGTTATGTCACATGCCTTTGACGTCTCTATATTTCCATACATTATTTTGCATAATTGGTTGGAAACCTATGTTAGATGTACGTAATATTACGTATCTTGGGTAATGGTAATAAAAAATATATTTTTATTTCTTCTGAAAAAATATAACATACGATGATCAAGGAATCTGGATTGAAAAGTTCTTAATATAAATTTGTAGATTACTTTACATGTTTTTCGATACTTTTGTATGTTATAATACCTATTGTAGGTTATGTTATTGTTACATAATTGTGTAGGTTATAACACACATAAAGGTTCCTAGATGAATAAAATTCTACTTCGATTTTCTTCCATGCATCTTCTTTATGTTTCCAAGTTACGGTGTCAGTTATTTTTTTTTTTTTTTTTGTATTCTATGATACGGGCGTATTTTTCAGCACAGAAACAAAATTTTCGGCACGCGGCCCCTTATTTTTTTCCATTACGTATACTAGCACTGCTAACCAGCACAACAAAATAAACAAATAAAAGCTTTACTGCAGCCAATCACAAGCTTATATGTCATTACATGGTTGCCACATTTACCTTAACCGACACTTAGCTAAACATAAGAATAAAGTACGTTGAGAAACACTTCAGATTTAATCACCACTTAATCAATAGGTTACATATAATCATAGGATTAGCTAACCAAGGCTTTAATCAGACCTTGAGAAACCGGCCCTTAAGAGTAATAATTCACAGTTAAATAAGACGACAATGGCAATATAACTAAACCCAGCATACTATTACTATATTAAAAAAATTATATATTTGCAACTTACATTTCTTATACATTTGTGATTTTAAAAAAAAATTAAATATTATATTGTGAGTTACTAAATATTAAATTACGTAGCTGATGGGATATTGGATTAACTTTAATCACCTCATTTACGTAAGTCAATTGGTATTAACTATTTTCATGGCAGCCTAACACGCAAATTTTGGGTCATTTGCCCACAGAATCATTTTAGTTGTTTGCTTCTCTGTTTCTCTGTGTGTATTATCTGATTTTCTGTGACACGCCATTTTATGCAATGGTGTATATGCAACATACGTCTTTAATTTGTAAGTTAATGCTTCACAGCGTTGCTTAAATGCAAAAAAAAAAAAAGAATTGTTAGAAAATTCTGGATATATGTTAATCAACAGTTTTTGACAGGTATATCCATGATCAAGATGTCTAACTATTTTGAGTTGTGTATAGCACAGCGATACAAGTAGAATGGCGGTTCTTAAAATTAGAGTTTAAGGGGGATCGATCCCTGTCACATCGGTTTTACGGTTTTTCTTATAAATCAAGGGATAGACTCATTTATTTACTTTTTCTCGCAGACAAGACATAGTTTATTGTTTCATTCCCTTTTGGAATCGATATGACATTGTTTCTTTTAATTTTGTGGCATCTGTAGTCGCTCCCGTAAATAAAGTAATTTTGTCTTTTCAGCTGTTTCCCGTTGCAAAATAATGAATACATTATGGTTCCAGCAATTACAGAAAATCGATTAAGTTTGTACGTATGCCCTGTCGTGACAAAAATTTTGATACATCGACTAGAACAGAAGTTATCGAGAAGAAACAGATAAATCCAAGGTGGTACGGATCAATACACCTTAACACTTCAATTGTTTATCTTCCTATGTAGAATTTGCTTGAGATGGGTATTATTTAGCGAAAATCTTATCCAAGCAAATAATACAATAATAGCAGTTTATTCTTGCTACAACAAATTTACAATCGTGTAAGAAAAAAATTGTAACTAAATATTACGTTCGTGCGACGACAAAAAGCTAATAATTCTGCTGAGGCTATAATAACATGAAGAAATAAATATAATGTATTAAGTGTTAGGTTAGTATTTAAATATTTAAAAAAAACCGGGTCCCAGAGCATTGCAGGTTTACTGACAAAAGTAAAGCTACATAATATATAACTCGAATTCAACTGAACTGTGTATAAATTATGTATCTTTTAAGTACAATGAAAATAAAAAGGGCTAAATCACGTTGGTATAGAACATTGACAAGAACCAATATAAATATGTTAAAATGCACTAACGAACGTAGACAAGCAAAAACAGGTAATTGTAATGAAGTCCTAAGTCTTAGGCTTATAAATTCTTATATATATATATATATATACACACACATATCGCATTTCAAGAATAATAGGAGCACAACTCACCATACGGTATCGAAAATTCCAATCAACGATAGTAAGGAATCAAATTAAAAATGCAGCTACCCCATATCGCCAAATAAGTTTTGGTATTACCAATAGAAATACTCCTAAAATATGCAATCATCACTTTCTGAGTTGTGCCCCTAATGAATTAGAGGTGATATATATATATATATATATATATATATATATATATATATATATATATATATATATATATATATATAACTATTAAGGAAATTATAGGGTTTTAGTTAGCTCTTACATCAAAATATAGGCACTGACACTTAGTTAAGTTTCATGTAATTAATAACTTTCCGTATATTTTGGAACATATATAATTTAGAATTTCCAATCTCTCTCACTAAATAAATAAATAATTAAATGTATGTGTGTATATATATATATACACATAATGGAGATGCTTTTTAAACAAATCTCCTGTGATCGAACCATCACAAAAAATATATCCACACACACCCAGCCATCCTTGCATGACATTGAAGTTCGAGTATTTTGAGAGCTGCTCTTATAAATCAGTTTACACACAGTGTAACTAATAATTCCAAGCCGTGATTTAACATGACACAGCACCAGTAGTTCTGGACACGTCTTCTGCCAGCAGAGCTAACTTCAAACTAAGCAAGCGAGAGAGAGAGAGAGAGAGAGAGAGAGACAGAGCGAGCTAGTATGTATGTGTGTGTATGTGCGTAGCATCCAGAAAGATAAGATGTCTGCAACCTTGCGTCTCCCTCCCTCATATCGCAGTCATCCCTTCCCTACAAACATGGAAGAACAAAGCAGGAGATGGCAGACGTTCTGACAGCCCAAGGAAGACTCCTTTGTATCAAGCGTACGTGTTGTGCTGTGCCTGTCACAGCTGAAGTAGGCAACCCGCAGCATAACCAAATCAACTGCTACGTACACAGCATGTTAAGAAGAAAGGTTTATGTTTTTGCCAAAGATACATATTGCCGTATAAAAGAAAAATTCACGTACTTTTTTTAATGGTTTTCCTAAAATAGCGTAAGTCTGTATCATAAATGTAACTCTGCAATTTGAGCACGTCTCTTAGGCCTTAATACTAGGCTTTTAAACGACTTCATAATGTTATTTATGTTTACTGTTTAAATTTATATAATTTAAAATGTGTTAAAAACATATAGTATCATTCAATTAAACGTAAATAAATCTCAATTAATTCACTTAAAGTTTAACCTATACAAAATTATACGTAATTGAAACAAATTAAACAATTTTATGGGCAAAAGCATTTAATATGTTGTGTAAACTACCTTTTCACTTACATATTAAAGAGTTAGCACAGAAGTGATTTGTTATGATACGTCTCAAATACTGTCAATGTTTACTTTGCCTTTGCTTCAGTTAACATAATTCGGAAAAATAAAAAAAATAAAAACATTGCAAATTCAACAATAATGACTGCCATAATTACCATTTTAAAAATACATTTTATCTCGGACGCCAAATCAAGTGAGTCTCATGTTAATTTACTTACGTGTAATTTTGCAAGTGTTAAAAAAAAAAAACAATAAATATACATCGATATAACAATTCACACTTAAACTGAATCTACATAATATTCCAATGATTACTTGCAAGACTGCCAACTTTACTTATACCTAAGTCACAAGATAGTGCTCAGTTTATTATCTTTATTACACATGAGACAGTAAAACAAGTAACTTATTTGCTTTACTTTGACCACAGCCTAGCTGAACGGAGAGCATGAGTCTTTAGATGACGGGGTGGGTATATTTGTTTCACTGTTCTCTACTCCGACATATTTGAGCAGCATCAAGTACAAATTTAAGATTAGTTCAGTCTGATGATTAATAGTGTGTCATTACTAAGTTCTCGAAATCAACTTTAAACGTCTTCTTGAAAACCTCAAGTCTTGTGGCTCAAGTCTATGTGTAAGCAATAAGGAAACTTATATTACCAGTAATCTTCACACTGAAGTAGCTCTCCTGGTAAAACCTTCTTCTAACACATGGGTACAGGATGCCCAGAGGAAACATCTGTTTCACCACTAAATCGTATACCATGCCTTGACATAACTAAACACTATAAAACAAAACAGTTCTCTTCAATTATAGTAACCATGAATTCCATAGTATACTTTCTCTGTCTTCCACAGAGACTAAAGTTCGTGGTCACTGAATATCGTGCAAAGACTGTTCATAGCACTCACACATTAAGACAATGTATTAAAAAATATTAAACTTCTATCTGTGGCTTGGCGTAAGAAAAATAAAATATTAAAGAAATAAATGAAGAAAAATTACAGTGTCGGCAAACAGACATCACATAAATATAAGATTATTAAATAACATTGAAAGAAAACATTATATTAAATAAAATAAAATATTCTGTGAGAGACACCACATAGAGTACAATGCGGAATATCACAATGTGATTATTATTTTCGAAACAATAAGGAAAGAATGCTATAGCAGCAAAGATAAACTTAATTCTAGACAGTTTTACAGCTGTGGAAAGGTGTGATGTAAAATGTCGCAACTGCCAGGGACCTCTAACGCCCGTGTACTACAAGCATAAAAATAATAGTTGACTGCTCTCAAACTGTAACTTAACTGTATTGTGCTTCACTGTAAAAAAATAACTTGTGTACTTTTACAAGGAAAATCCTTGGGAACACACTTTCCAAGGAAATGTCTTTTAAACTACATTGGCTCTTCTTGTGAAACATACAACGTGTATGTTTGTAAAATTTCGATGTACAGACTTGAATTTGTACTTATAAAGAGGAAAAAAAATTTAATACTCATTCTACTTAATAACATTAAGCTTAGTTATTATGAAATTTTTGAATAAATAAATTATATATATATATATCCTATATATGAAAATCAATGTGTGTATTTACGTTCCATATAGAGTCCAAAACAGTTGGAGCGATTTTTAATGAATTTTTCAGACAATCTTAAGATTAGCCCAGCAGGTGATCGTGTGAAGTTTAATAGCGATCAGTTAAGCAAATTTTTTTTTCCTTTTTGCCAATTTTGTGTCTTATTTTCCTTCAAATTGATATCTTAATAATAATTATTAGAAAATTAATTAATTAAGTAGGATTGAGACTTGGAAGTGTGCGGCATGTCAGGAAATAGACTTCAATACTTGGCTTTACATAATTAGTGCTGCATGGGTCGCTAGCATTAAATAACTGTAAAAAATAAAGCTCTGTGAATGCTCTCAGTTTCGAACCAACATATTCGCGCTTATATAATACGGTCCACCTTGGCTTGCATACTACTGTCGTTTTTGTATTTTAATATATTCAACTTACAGTTCAGTGATACAACTTTTATTTTTTTTTTAATTTCGACATGCGATTAATATTAAGATTTACTTTATTCCAAAAAATATGCTTTCCAGAGGATGTGAATTTTTCAAGTTCGTCGTTTCCGGCGAACTTATGATTTTGGCAGACTACAAATTTTTTCAAAGTGTATTTACAAAAAAAAATATTTGCAACTTTTTTAGGAAATAATTTTTGAACAGAAATTTTTCTCACGTTTATGAAAGTTTGTAAAACTACAAATAAATGCCTTGAATTTTTTACAGCGGAGGAACTGATTATACGAACAAAGAAATATTTTGCAATATTACAAACTTTACCTCTGTTGCTCCATAAACCAATGATGTATCAGAAAAAAAAATCTTTGTGCTTTTACAAGAATATGTTGTAGTACAAAGAAAATCCTTGTGAAATTATATATATATATATATTAATGCATTCTTAAGGGCACCGCCTATCCGCGCGTGAGAGGCTAAAAAAAGACGAAGCAGTAAGGTCGACCTTGAAGCGCGCATCAAATGCCGCGTCGCCTCAATGAATCAAGCGCTGCACTAGCGTGCAAGGTTCCCGCCGAACCGTTTTTACTATGGGACACTAAGCGGTGACCATATAGTTTTATTGGTGGAAAGTCTGCAACTAAGTTCAGCGCAGGTAGCAATCTGAGTTCCACATACATCCTGTTAGTACGGCAGTCTGAAAAGGCCATTTTTAGCCTTGTTGGAGGGCTTAGAATCCATGTTTTTATTGAGCGTGGTGTGGCGCAACGGGCACACGTGATTTACTTTCGTGGAAAAAACCTGTTTACGAGCACACAGCAACGCATTTGAAGTGTGAGGTAGCCGGCCGCCTTAAGTTTGCTGCCTACCCAGTCAACCGAACTGCGTGCAGAACTTCTTCAGACGACAAAAATGTATTTGAAATCTTATCCATTTCAGTATGAGGTGTCTCTATAGAGACAGTATTAAAAGAACGTTAAATGTGTGTAAATTCATTTCAGGTCATCCAGTAATCTTTAAATCTTGTTTTCGGTGGCCGAATGATGTAAAAATATGATTTTTACAATAATTTATCAGTATAATAACCTATATTAGAATCTTGAAAAAAGGCATGGGTGTGAACTGCCCGCGCGCCGGCTCTGTCTCTGGCGTGTATGTCTTTTTTGTCGTAAACTTTATGTGCGCCACAGAAAAAATCTATTTACGAACACACTGCAGCGCATTTGAAGCCTGGGGTAGGCAACTGCCTTAAACAGTAGCAAACTCATCCAAACTTACAACGTTACTTCTGTTAGTACGTGTGTCGACACGGTATCAACCTCGCTGTATTAATTATATATTTACGAACGAAAATCGCATATCACCTAGGGCTGAGAGCTGGCCCGCGGACAGTAGGAGGCACTTATATTTAGTTGCATACACTAAAATGATACAAATACCACTAAAGGTCAGAAAGACGCACTCCAGTCCAGTGTATTTGGCCTAAAAGCTGGGATGTGGCATTTCTTACTTGTTGTGTCATCCTCAGCTCAGCATGTAGGCCTACTTCTTGACATCAAACGACTATAAGTGGTTCGGAATAAAGTGAGCATTAAGAAAAGCCCTGCTAAATTTCTAATTCCTGCTAATTAGTATCTTTCCGCGCGTAAAGGCTAACGACAGTACATTTCTAACCTCTCTGGACACGTCACTTGATGTTTGCGCGGTCTGTTGGATTCTATACAGTTTGATAAAAACTAAGTTTGTTAGAAATATAAGAATACAATCATGCTGATTTCGGCTGCTTTTGTTTCAGTATGGTTGAATTTAAATGGTAAAATACATGGAATTATATTGCGTTATTTCGCTGCCAACCGTACAAGCAGTAAGGAAACTAGAGTTAGTGTTGAATTATATGCAGTAACGGCTAGTGATAATCTTCAAAGGTTAAATTTTTAGTGCTCACTTAATCCGGAACGACGTATCCCCAGGTGGCTTCAGTAAGGTTTGCCGTCTCCCGTGCTGCTTTAACAACCCAACAGCATGTTTACGCGCGTCTGCGTAGCAGATATTGATATTTTCGTGTCGTAATAGAAGTTCCCGTGTTATCTGCTCCTAATAGTTATCGCGCTAAGGTTAAAACATTAATAACTCGCAAATAGTTGATATATATTTAAACAAACCGCCGACTCACACGATACCAAATTTCAATTCGATCAGACTAGCAGAATTGTTTACATTCACTCAAAAATATCTTGCATTCATAGTTTACAATGAAAATGAAATCAGTGAGTATGTAGCTCAATTTAGTGCATCGTTGCTAAGCAACACTTCCTGGAATAAATAATTGAAAACTAGAAAAGAGTTTATTAATTTTAAACGGCTGAACAGCTTTCCTTGAATCATTGCTAAGAACCAACTCGATGACGTCAGCTTTAAAACAAAACCAAAAATGCATCAAAATAGGTCCATTAGTTTAGGAGCTACGATACCACAGACAGATACACAGATACACACACCTACACGTCAAACTTATAACACCCCTCTTATTTCGTCGGGGGGTAAAAAAATGCATCGTCGACGTAATTTTTAAGCAATAAATTTCCGCTACAGAAAATATAAGGTACTGAAGGGACACATAACATTTATTTTGCGTAACTGGTTTACTATTCCCTCGGCTGAGGTAACTTGTGACATTTTCTCTGGAAAAAGAGCGAGAGATTTTTGGTCAGTGCTTGACATTCGGGGTCTTCAATGCAGGTGAGGGGTGACATGAGGTGAGTGTGGATCAGCACCGGAATGAAAGGGCTGGGGATACGGGATATCCCCGAGAAAAAACGCCGACCAACGGCACGATTCCCACATGCGATAATCCGGGGACCGACCCCGCCGGAGATCGAACCTGGATCGATTTTGGGGGAATCGAAAGGTCTGACAATTCGGCCACCGCGGCCCCTCCTAGATAGCTGGTGCATGAGCATGTTGTAGCGTGTTAGGAGTATTTTTTTAGGAGATACTACTAAACGCGTGTTCGATATCTTTGCCTACGAAAACAAAACATGTATATAACTATGCTGCGCTATTTTTTTTTTTAGATAGCATGCTTAGAAACATTGTTTCGAGGCACGTCAAAATGGCATTAAACAACATCATTTGACTGCTTGCATGTCAAAAACACCAACCGGAACCGTAAAACGAAAATAGAGGAGGCATGCCGGACTTTACATCACACATTACGTAAATAACGTAAATAAAA
Organism: Medauroidea extradentata; assembly: GCA_003012365.1. Taxonomy (NCBI): domain Eukaryota; kingdom Metazoa; phylum Arthropoda; class Insecta; order Phasmatodea; family Phasmatidae; genus Medauroidea; species Medauroidea extradentata. Next base: position 13,965 of record PNEQ01085055.1, read on the forward strand.
CTATAGGGTCACTGTTCGAAGTACCGTAGGATAAAGTAAACGATCAAAACATAGCAAGCTGTTTCGCGCCTCGCGCATAAAGGTGATGACAGTTGAACAACAAAGTTTTTTGGACGTGCGCCATTGCGGGCGTATGTCCAAAAAAAACGTTGATGTTCGTAATATGAAGTCATTGCAAGAATCGCTCAAAGGTCACGAGTCAGTTTAGACCTTATTGTCTGTCTGTTCCGTACCTCAAACGCGGCTTGTACCTCCTGCTGTACAGGGCTCTTAAATAGTCAGTATGATTTCATCATTCAGGTCTGCGGCATACGAACTAAATTAAAAAAAAAAAAAAAGTTCTATACTACCATAATTTTTCTTGGGAACCCCAGTTGACGTTACGTCAAATAATTGCAAGCGATGACCACTGGATGCATAGAGGCGAGACTAAGGCGGACATAGAGTGAAGTAGTTAATTGACACAGAGTAAATAATGCGTACAGACGCGACAGAAGGGAGTTTTTTCATTGTTGTTATTGTAGTACCAGCTGTCGGGGCATACAGGAATAGAAACAATACCATGTGATTAGATAAATTGGTTTACATAATCACTTATAGTGTTTGGGATACTGTAATTAGTTTAACATATTAACTTAATATTTAAAAATAGTAAACATGACAGTTCGAGGCTCAACACCAGAAAATAATTAACTATATTAGAAGCATTATAATGCACACTTTTTATAGTCTGTGTCATATAAGTGTTCCGTATTCTGACAGTTCACTTCTGAGAAACGTGTCTGTACCACGGCCGTAGAAGAACAGTTCTGGACACTCGCCTGGATATTTGACCCCCTTGTTGTTTGGCTGTAGTTCACCAAGTAACCGAGAATATTGTGTTTTATTGACGCTGATGTTACGGCGGTCAGACTAAACTCCGCCCACTTCCTTTCCGCTAAGATAAACAATTTATCGAAACGTTTTTTTTATATATTTATGAAATACTTTCTTCGCTCAAAAATTTAAGAAATGGCTCCAGCAATCTTTATTTACTTTATAAATTCCACAATGGAAAAATTGGACGGAGTTTGAGTCCGACCGACCGGAAAACAGCGCTAAAAAGTACGACATTCTCGGTAACATGACCGACCACAGCCAAACAACAATGGGGTCAAGCAAAATACATTGTTAGATAGGCGAGTGTCCAGACCTGTTCTTCTACGACCATGGTCTGTACACAGGTTGGCAGAGACCGTGCTTTTCCAGCAAGCCAGGTAGGTTTAAAGCTCCAAACAATGGAACTGCCTGACGCCTTTCTCAGAAGAGAAATGTCAAAATACGGACAAGTTACATTAAACAGACTTTAACAAGTGTTATCGTACCAGTTCTCTGGGTGTACAGTTGTAAAGTAAATATTATTTTGTAACTGTATATTAATTAATGAAATGTTATATCTTGTAAAGGGTATGTGTTAGAAGAGTAGGGCAGTGGATGTATGATCATGTGAGAGTTCAGGATATCAACGCCCTCCATCAACCAGGCTGTGTAGGGGTTCAGCGGGCAGTAGCACACGGCCCCAACTAGGACACAAGGTTCAGGTCCTGGACTAGTATATGTACTGAGGGACTAGCCCTACTCGAGGCTGTCTCCGGGTGCTCCGGCAAAAAGCCACTAGGGAAGTTGCTGTAACGCATTCCACGCAGAGGCATGACTTTATTGCGAGGATACATATGTGATGCTTGTATGCGGTGAGTTGTGGATGAATAAACTCTAGTTACGGAACTCTCGTTGATTTATTATGTAATAACGTTTAATTGCCACTAGAGACGATATTGCTCTCAAAACCCAGTAATTAACTTATGGTGTACATGTGTATCCAAACCGCTCGGGATACCACACAGGAAAGTAAACAAAGCAATGTGGAATTTGAAACACTGCTTCGAACAACCGCTTACATTTCAAGAAGTACTGTAATTTGTTACTTTATCATTTACATATTTATAAATTGTACACGTGATGTTACTAACGTATAAATTTCCTCACAGGTATTAAAATAAGACCTTATCTGCAGTCTAACCAAACTTCTGCTATCTCCGACGCCATATGTAATCCAAAGGAAACCGAGTATGGTAAAAATCACGTCTTGTAGCTTGTGTTACTACTTGTTTATTCTGTATCATTGTCTTGCAAGTAGAGGCTATGATGATATCTATGGGCGAGCTTGGGTGACCCTTACCGATCTGGTACATATAGGACTAGGACACTCAAAATTTTACTAGCTATACGAACCTTTTAATAACGGTGATCATCCCTGCTACGGAAGCACAACCGTAGCCAGCAGGTCTATTATAACTACGACGCAAAGCAGTTTTGCGATCGTTACACACGCTAAACTAGACATTGCGATGAAAGCGATTACGACTACCTCTCTTTGCGACTGTGAACTGTCCACGTGCACAGTAAAAAAAATTTGTACTTTTACAAAAAGGTTTTTTGTAACACTACAAAGTCTTTTTGTAAAATTTACAAAAAACTTGTATTTTTACAAACTTCTTTGTATATTTACAAAAATTTCTGTAAATATACAAACAAATTTTGTATATTTACAGCTAATATCCGGTTAAGTTTACAACACTTTTTTGTAAAATTACGAAATGTTTTGTAAAATTTGTCAGGTTTCCTAGGTTTATTTTGTTTCAAATCGAAAAATTTTCTCATTAACGTTTATTTCACTAGTTTGCAATGGTGTTTACGATATTTGTAACTATTTTAAAAGGTTTCTGACATCTTGCTTTTATTACCTGAATTATTACGTTCTGATATTAGTTTACAAGATTTTCCTTGTAAATGTACAAATTTTTTTTTACTGTGTGGCGCACACATATCGCAAAGTCTGTCGCAAACTATCACGCCGCGCCGTCTCGAGGGCGCGCTACGACTCGCAAATTGGATTTCCACGATTAAACGGCGTACATTTTCCTCGAGTTGCCGTAACCTAACGCACTTAAACAATCGTAATTAAATAAATTGGCGTAGAAACACCCCGAAACATACGTTTCATCAGTACTTACGTTTCGCCAATTAGTTTTGCGAGTAAAAACGGAAGATTATTTTAAAAAAAACTACACATCTGTAAAATAAACGTAGTTTTCGATGTGATACGACATTCGGGTAAGTTGTTTCGTTTCACAATTTATATTTTTAAAATACGAAAGTACAAAACTGTCAGTAAAAACCTTTATTCCTAGTATAACTTACAGAAATGTATAAATGACACGGAAATATTGTGAGGGAACCATTTTACAGACGCGCTTCGTATAATGTCGTTAGAGTAGCCGACCCACCGTAGCTCAATTGAATGAGCGGCCGACTTTGGTGGGAGGGGTTATGAGTTTTATTCTCAGGTATAGCGGGGTGTAAAAATTTGTATTTGTCTCTTCGAGTCATCTATGTTGTCAACGTCAACAAAACTGACACAACTGGGGAATTATCTAATAATAAAGTTGTACATGTGTTTGGTGGTGTGTGTTGGGGAGGAGGGGAAGGGGGGTTATTCTCTTTGGCGATGTTGAGACCTCGCCAAGGAACCCAACTAACATATTTTTGTAAATAAAAATAATGTATTGGCTGACGTCGTTGCATCACAATTTTGTCCATATTGGGCGTAAGATCAAGCCCAAAATCTACAGAACGGTTCTTTTTAACTTTTTAACTAATTATTTCTGTCCATTTATTATGTAAATTACAACTATACATCACTGTAGCTGTCGTGTCATGATTAAAACTAGTAAAGAAAATTCTCCAGTGCAGTTTTTCTTTTAGCCACGATTAAGTTACGAGACAAAATAATAAGTAGTACTTATAATAACAATATTCTTTTGTAATAACAATACGTTAATTCAACCCACATTTTTCAAGAAGCGAATATTCGCTAACTTTTATGTAGATGTGATATTTGAGCGAAAAACGTGTATTTCAAATAACAATGTCTCATAACTCTTGTCGTAAACTGTAAACCGTAATAAAAACCACACACCATTCAATATCAACTCAAAATCTATAAATGAAATATATTTATGCATTATTTAAGAACGCTTTTATTTCCTTTTGTTTGTATGGACAGTTTTTATCTATTTTGGTTTGTACGTGTCTTCATTCCAGTGTTATCACAAAGGCCAACATTACATTGGAGGAATGATCTTTAGAGAATTTTCTTTATAAAAAATGCACAATGTGAATGATTATTGTTACTTCCCGATTTGAAATTACAGTTTCAATATATGTCACATACAAAAATTTCTTCAACGACACTACTTCCCTTGCATACAGCATTGATAAATAATTCTTACTGACATCACGCGGAGCATTTGCAAACTGTTACCTAATTTTTAGACTAGGTGGCACTAACTTCGAGGATGATAATTAACCACGGAAAGATATATATTTGTCGCAGTTGACATAAATTTTTGAATGTTTTTTTCTAGAGAGCAATTTATCCACAGAAGCATTGGCAACTGCAGTCGCCGAGAGTGTGTTATAGCAAAGTTATTCCGTACTAGCAAAAGATAGCGACACTCGCAAACGAGGACGGTCATAATCACGAAATCGCTATTGAAACCAAGATGCATCGCAATGTTGCCTGCAGTCGGAAGCTTGTGACGTGAGGTCGTAGCAGACCCGCAGGCAGCGAAGCGTTTGTAAAGGCGCTTGATGAAAATTCGCTAGTATAGCGTTGGTCAGCCAGAATTTCAATAATTTTCGTGTTTGAAATTTCTCCCCAGGCAAGTTTACCCGTGTTCGATATTTCAACTGATGGCCTTTCGATTAAAAATTTAACTAACAGTTTATTTGTATATAAATATAATACGGGTTAATAATGCACTTTATACGTGGAATTTAGCAAAATATTTAACATGTAGACAAAATATTTTTTTTGGGTCCCCCTCAGTTTACAACCTTGAATAGCTCTGCAGCCCGTCATCTAAACATTGTGATCGACAAAACCTTGTCACCTGACTGAAATAAGCTACTCTACTCAACGGAGTGAATTTTCATAAGCGCTTAAGGGTTCTGTGGACCCTATCTCAAAACTTCAAAAACACATAACAATTCGCAATCGTTTATTAACTAAAGTATTAATGATACACAATTTATTTTTTTTACCATACGAGAATAAAGATGGTTTGTTTTATATATAAGTTTAAATTTCATATTCCGCGATGTTGAGTATTTTAAAAAAATGTTTCAAAACACAAAATTG
>PNEQ01085056.1:0-17626 GCA_003012365.1 Medauroidea extradentata
ATAAAAATGAGCGTCAAAAGTCCCGATTCGGTCACTTTCACACTCAAAAAAATACTTGTTAGGAACGATAACAGTTAATGGCAATATTATAGACCTGTACTACGATCCTTAAATGCTTTTCGTAGCCTAACCGCGTGACAACAGGTTGAATGGTTTTCGAATGAAATCAGGATTGTTAAAGGTCTGCGCGCCTCTTCACAATTCTAGTAGACGGCGCCCTTAACTGCTGACCAAAAACTCTTCACTCATTCAAAAGCTTAATTTCACGGGAACTCACACCCAACGAAAACAAACATACTCGTTGAAACTAAACAATTTATAGAGAAATTAGATGTCACAAGCTATTCACTAAAATTTCTGTACACAGGAATGAAACATTTTAATTTTAAAAAAAATTTTTTAATTTTTATTAAAATATCCTTTACTTTAGATTTCCTTAAAACACACAAATTTGTTGTTTTGTGTTTTTAAAACTGTGAGCATACACCCGCGACATAAATGTAATAATTTCAGTGTTAATTATTTAACTAGTTATTAATTAAGGTATCGCCGAGATATGTTCCTGTAACGTCAAAAATTTGACTGACATGCTGTTATGGGAAAACTATGCACTGTAAAATATTGTTCTTGAGAGAATAATATAGTCACTAGTAACATAAGATCCTACTATAATAATAACTAATTAACGCTATTTCGTAAAAATTAAACTTGAACGAACTTAAACTGCTTTCACTGTATTAAGAACCTGTTAATAACGAACCTGTGTCACAGTATCAGCATCTCAGTCTGTTTCTTCAAGTTTCTGCAATTTACTAAAAATATGTAAGCAAGTTTTTTTCTGTATCTTCCTAGTTAGTATTCAACATTAAAACACAACGTAAAACACTTCATAACAAATATAGTTGAAACCATCACTTATTCACAGCACACTAGTGGTTGAGAGTATGTGAAGACATGGTGCCATAGTTCGTACTCCGCCCTACCCCCTCCGGCTATGGCCCATTATTTATGACAGTGTCGTGCTCTGACCATTCTCTCTTCGACCTGACACTCGCCCTCCTGCTGAGCAAGGTTCTAAAGGGACATCACACAGGAGGAAGAACAGGAAATGTATCCTCCCGAAAGCACACAGCGCTTCTCGAGCAAGAACTATCCTCGCTTACGTAAAACGGAGATTGAGAGAGGAGAAAAATTGTTTTGCAGTTAGGATCACATAACTATAACATGTACATATTATGTGAGCAATTTTAGGGCATTTGTGAGTACATGTGCATGACTGAATTATTTACAAATATTTGTACAATTGTAATGGTTCTTCTGTATACATTTTAACAATTTACTACAAAAAAAACTCCCCCCTTAAATCTGCCATTGGCTCTTGGTCATCAATATTTCTAGAACATAGCTCTGTTCCATTCGGCCGCTCTTTTTTAGCTTTCCCCTCTTTGGCGCTCTGTTCACCGGAAATATGACGCTGGGTGTTCGATTCGACAGGTCAAAATACGAGAGCGTTTCTTTAGGTCATGCTCTTGCTCTGGATGAGTTATGATGGCACATTGTCTGCCAGTGACGTTTGCAGATCCTTACCATTTCATTTATTGGTTATTTTGATTTAACAAATAAAATGTGATAAACAGCAGTCATATTATGGAACGACTGGCAGTAAATATCTGTATTATGTTCCGCAAATGTTCTAGAATATAAAATAAAGTTATTTCAGACTGGATCGTACTAGTTCCTAAACAGAAATGCTAAATTGATATTTATTTACATATAAACATTCCATTTACATATTTTCATAACAGCCAGGCGTTCCATTCGCAACGTGCTCTTTTTTTTACGTGGGTCATATTTAACACCTGCTCCTCACAAATCCCGAGGAGCAGTGACCGAGTGGAACAAAGCTTATATCTCAATGATTATTAAATATGCAACCTAAATGATATACGCAAAATGTTACCTGCTTAGTCAACTAATGTTTATTGTATAGTATTTACTGCAGTAATCATTACTTTGTACACAGGTTGTATTATTGTAGTGCATAGTGAACTTTACTTCGGTAGTGCATATTGCACTGCGTTAGTGTAATGCTTGATGTATAACCTATTATAATTGCAATTATTGTACTGTGTAATTGTAGCAAGTACTTACTTTAGTACAGTAATTAAGTGCTGACGTATAACATTAGTGTAGTAGTGCTTAATGGATACTTTAGTGAATTGTGGTAATTATAGCAGTCATTATTGTGTCGTTTTATTGCAGTGCATATGTATTCTGATGTGCTTAAAACTATTGTAGTGATTATTGTATTGTATGGGGGCGGAGAGGGGATAATTTCATCTCCATACCTGGTTGGACAGCAGCTTGTGCTACCCCTGTAGAGATCTAAAAAATGGCGGCTCTCCCCCAACAGCTGACTTCCATGCTACGTGCAGCCTCTGCATCAACTGGCAACCAATGTATAGGCTGTTCACTTTAAACTGAGCACTCTTCAGTATTCGTAACCGAAAACTTAATTTTATTGGGGCCAAAGTTGATAAGTTGTCAGTGTGGTGGAACATTTACACTGGTTTTTCATTTCACAATAATTTTAATATTTAAAATAGTAAAGCTAGATGCATAACTGAAAGAAAACTTTTAAACAGTGCTCACTTTATCGGCAACAGTCTATTTGCTTGGTGATGCGTCGTAGGCTGTGGATGATGGCGCTGGTTGACTGATCTTGTCTAATGCATATCGGTGAAAAGGTTCATCACACCAAACTTGTCTTGTGCACAGAAAACTGCACATGGCTACTTTTAGAGTGGTCATCTGCATTAAGTTGTGTCTCCTCACAACAAAATTGGTAGTTGCAGCTGCATTCGAGAGGCATTTGTAAGGAATTTTCAAGCTAACGCACACTTTCAGTAACATCGTCTCACGGACATGCGTTTCACATGACCATGATACTAAGCGAAGAAGAAAATGGAAACAAGTGTGTGCATTTCTTATGACTTTGAGTACTCATATTAATAATCTGGCCGATCAGTAGATGGCTAAGAGTGAAACGAGGTTTTGTACACAAACGTTTCAATTCTATGCAAAACAGTTTCACTCTAGGACAATAGTCATTGGTCAAAAAAGCAATGCAAGTACTTAAGTCATAAAAGCTTTATTTTTAAGTTTCTTAGTTACTAATATCATTTTAAACACCTTAGGCCTATAAACGAAGCTGCAATTACCAATTTTGACAGGACTCAACTTTATGCATTTAGGTATAACACAGCGAACGATCAATTGTACAAACTCACTGTATTAACTTAAGGGCATCCAAGAACAAAAAAGCCAGTTTAAAATTTGTATGAAATAGTAGTAGTTTTGTCGACGTTACATGGAAGTATACATTTTTTTTACAAAAAAAAAAATAGCTCAGCCAGTTTTTCCATGGTGGCATTTCAAAGTCAAAATTTGCATGGCTGTACTCCGTACCCGAATGCAAGCAACATAATAAAACAACATAAGCTGCTTCCGAATTTATCAGGATTAATCATCGGATCCCAGAATCCTCACAGCCTTCACTGCAATGCATTTTTCGCGGGTAAGGGTGCATTTATGTATAACCATACGCCTTAATTCTAAATTCAAACAAATGACTATCACACGAGTCGTTTCACACCATGGCCCATAACAATAGTGACAAAACAATGAGCCAGCATAAGCTTTGGCTTCAGAAAGAATCATACCACTCCAAAAACCACTCTGTACAGCCAGTAACCATGCCAAATTCCTAAATGCTTGCCTTTCTTTACGCCTACACCCACACGGCCTAACTTCAAAACCTCCTTTACCGGCCATGCCACCACAAGCCCGAGTGAAAGCCAAAAAACTGTCATCACAACACTCGTTTGCCCTCACTGAACTTTTGCACAAAGAATACCTCTCCATAGCAGATCACCATCTAACCTACCTTGCTTCCAATCTCAAGTTGCTGATGTTAACCAACTCATCTCTCCTGCCACAAGCCAATTTTATCCTAGGCACTGCTTGTAGAACATCTACTGATCTGTGGAACCTTAAACTAGTGAAACTCAGCAAATTGTGCAGAGAAACACTCAAAACTGGACCACTACCAACCGGTATGAACATGAAAACCACTCCCCGGCTCCTGATCAGCCAAAAACCCTGCCTAGCCACAATAATGAACCTCCCACACCAGCACACAGCCTCTACCCAAATTTACTGGAACAATTCATCTCCTTACTAACCAACATATAAGACCTTACCTTTGCCAGTTCACTACCCAACCAGAGCAACATCACACCACCGGAAAGAGCAACTAGCAGCCTCACAAAGAACCAGGACATAATCCTTCCAGCAAATAAAGGATCCACCACAGTAATCTTAAACAAGACCGACTACATCTAGGAAGTGGAGAAACAACTCAATGACCCCTCCACCTACAGGCCACTCCAAAAAGATCCCTCCCTCAAATTCTGTGAGGAAATAAACCAATTCTTAACCTCCCATGGTCCCCATCAAGGTCTCCAAAATACATCAAGATGCTGACTCCTGAAAAACCAGCCACACCTGTTCTTTACCTGCTGCCGAAGATTCACAAACAGCAACAACCACCTCCAGGACGCCCTACTGTATCTGGCTGTGGAAGCTCAACTGAGAGAATCTCTGCACTTGTTGACACCCACCTCCAGCCCTGGGAACAACAGCTCCCATCCTACATTAGGGACACAAACCATTTCCTAAAGAGGGTGAAAAGTCCGACACCATCCCGCAAGATGCCTACCTAGTAACAATAGATTTCTTTGTACACCAATATCCCGCACACATCTTAACTTTCTGCAATAGAACACTTCCTGAACCTGAGACCTCCCAATTGCAAACCTTCAACTGCATTCCTGGTAGAACTTGCCAGATTCACCTTGATAAACAATAACTTCAGATTTCAAGATAAACATTACTTGCAGATTAAGGGGACAGCCATGGGCACCTGCATGGCACCCTCCTATGCCAACCTTTTCATGGGTAAGTTGGAACACAGCTTTCTCAACCATCAACAAATACAGCCATATTTCTGGGGCATAGATGATATATTCATTAACTCCACAGAAGAACATCTCATTGCTTTCCTGGATAATCAAAACTGTCACAGTACCCTGAAATTCACTTGGAACAACTCCACATCACAGGCAACATTTCTAGATGTAGAGCTCACCCTACAAAATGGCAAAATTGAAAACACTGTTCACACCAAACCCACCAACCATCTTCAGTACCTCCATGTTGACAGTTACCATCCTTTCTACTGCAAAAAATCTCTTCCATACAGCCAAGCAACCAGAGTCAAACACACATATTCAATTGAAAATGATCGTAACAGACAATGTAACCAGATAGCCAAAGCATTTATTGATAGAGGATACCCCAAACCCCTAGTGGACAAGCAGATTCAGTGAGCCATCTCAAACAGGAAATCCCAAACAAAAGACAACCAGGACATCCCTCTGATAGTGCCCTACCATGAAGGCCTCAACAAGCTCAAGACCATCCTCAACTGTGGTCAAAAAATCCTCGCCTCCTCACCCTTGACTCATAACCAGTTCTCCAAACCTCCAAGACTGGTGTTCAGATGGCCCCCTAACCTCCGCAATCAAATGGTGCACACTAAACTAGCATTCAGCCCTGGACCCCAACACATTCAGCACACCCAAAGGCTCTCACCCCTGCAATAGCCCCAGATGCAGCACATGTTAAATACATCAACCTTCCACAGCAGGCTTACCAACCATACATACCCAATCCAAGGCAACTACAACTGTGCAACCCAAAACCTGATATACCAACTGCAGTGCACTCAGTGTGATGCAGAGTACACTGGCCTCACCACAAACACACTAAGGCAGAGGATGAATGGTCACAGGGCCGATACCAAACAAGCCTTAGCCAGTTCCAGTTCAAACATCCAGGACAAACCAGTGGCTGCTCATGCAGCTTCCCACAAACTCACCTTCGACTCCTGTTTCAACACCAGAGTGGTGAGGGCACTATTCCCCTCTAATAGCAATAACGCAGAACCGAGACGCTGGGAACTGGCCCACCAATATATCTCCAAATCCAGTCAACCTCCAAGCCTAAACATCAGATAATCTACTTTTCTCTTTCAAACTTCCCGCCACTCTAGTTTGCCCTCTGGCCGCTAAGTGTACTGGTTACAACCTTCATAAAGTCAGCCATACTGTAGTGTACTATCGCTCACAGCCCGATGAAGCTGGCTTAGCCAGCGAAACGTCGCGACCGCGCAAAATGTGTGTTGTCCTCAAGTGTGTTATTTGTTCCTCTACGTGCAGTACATCTCTGTAAATACTTTCACACCCCTATCTACATTTTATATTAATTTGAAACTAATTAACTCTCCATGCCAGACATTTTATCGTTGTACTATCTTACACACTACATGCGAGATCTTGGTTCAATGTTCCTCACCACATCACAATCCACTGTTGCTGATGCTCACCAGCAACTGTGAAAAACAGTTGCGATACACACTTTTAAAAGAACTGTACATAAGTACCTACCATATTGTTTAAAAATCTATTTAAAGATATGCAGATAAACTTAGGTACAGATGGTTCAGAATTCAACACACTTTTGAAAACCAGACCAAGAATTCTACACTTATCTCACCAACAGCAAATCAGTAAAATAGCACAGTGTATTAAAAAATTATATATGGTGAATGTTTATTGATGATAGAACTATGGCTGATCTTTAAAAATGGTTGACAAAAAAAAAATACTGCAAATGGGTTTTGATGAAAGTTTATTTTATCACCAGCAAAAACCTAGAAATAAAAGAAAACATACTCAGTACAACCATCTCCGGAAATATTTACAAACTATGAGTAAAAAATAGGCACACACATTCAGAAAAATCTTTATCTTGGTCTGTACAGACATTCATAACAAAATTAATTTATACAACATTTCCAAAATATACCATATTTACACAAATTAAAGATATATTCAAAACAACCCTGCATATTCAAAAGTACATATTTAGAAATAAATTGTTATATGTCGCTGGCAATTACACTAAGAAAAAATTTTAAGTAGTTAGCAGAAAACAAGGCAAGAAGCAAGTTAGTTTTTAGTGTTTCAAAAGTTTGTTGTACCATTTTTACAGCTGCTTTTCACCTATCCAAAGCAGAGAAATGAGTGATGCAGCAGGGCTAACGAGGCAGCTATTTTATGCCTTCTTGCCTGAGATGTAACGCTTTCCCAGGAAAGGATATGGAGCGGGGACGTTTCACAGACTATTCCTAGCCACTAAAGCTGATCTCACGTCACAATCATCTGTCTCACCTAACAGCCACCCATCCGTCCAGTCATAAGTCAAGTGACCTCCAGCCAAGCAGACGCCTCAAATATTTCCATCCGCCCGTCCGCCGAAAACTTGGCAAGTTCCAACTTATGATGGATGAATGCACAGCCGTCTTAAGACGGCAAGGATTATTTTAACTGTTTTTTTTTTAATAAGAAGGCTGTGATGTTTGATTGTAATACTGTATTTTCATTGGGCTAGAGCTGTAAATTCGTTTTTAAAATACAAGAGATAATTTTGGAGTTCTGCAAAATTCAAAATATTAACCCAAATTACTTTTTGGGCAGAATTATTGAAATTGAAATATAAATAGTTTTATTAGTAAATAATTATGTTCACAAAATTTCTCTGGGTTAGAAAAAAAAATAAAGAAAAAAAAAACTGTTCGAGGGAATTTTTTTAATATCCCACAGAAATTTACTGTTCGTATATTGATTACAATACAAAATGGATGGACAGATGACGAATTATTAATTGCTCGACTTGCAGACGGATGAAAGTAGTGCGGACTGACAGAAGTAACGCATCATTGTGACTCCAGCTTACAATTCCCCCAACTTTCCGGTTTTCCTCCCTTGTATCATCTACCTGTAGAAATATTTTGTGTCAAGCAATCGCAAGGGCAGCAAAAGGGTCTGCCAGGTGCAAATGATCTTGTACTCGGTAGAGAAATCTAGTCTTCTTTTAGCTGCTGATTTTGTTAAAAATCCACGCAAATCCCAGTGTTCAAAATGCTACATAGGTCAATAATGGTTGTAATAAAAATTTGTGGTATAAAAATGTAATCCAAAATTGTTATTAAATAAACAGAGCAGAAAAAACACGTTCAAGGGGTAAAGCACACTGACTGCAAATGACTATAGATATACGGAATTTTGTCGCACGTAAAAGGGCACTACTTCATTTCGAGACAAACACACTTGATTGGGATGGGCAGAGGGTTGAGTTTTTAAGCAGATATAACATGTCTGAGACATACCAGTGGTCAAAGAAGTAAAAGTACAGGGAAAGAGGTGGAGGGGGACTAGCTAAAGTGTGCTCCACACGGTCACAAAACTGGCAGCAAGCAGACTTCCCACAAAGTTACTTACCTTGTTTCTTCTGACAAAATCCCAAATTTCCATGAAACATTTTTGTAATTTTTTTGTTGGTTTCTTGAAAAAGGACTTGCAACTAAATCCTAGCGATTACCATGCTTGCTATTACAGAATTTTACTCTAATCATAGCAGATGCAACGTACCTTTTTTACGTAACTATTTCCCAGGGATGTCATACTATTATAACAGTGTTACATTACGTCGGGTTTATTGTCAACTCTGGATCAAAACATGGGTTATTTATTATTTTAATAGTAAATAGCCCTGCAGCAAGGGTATGTCTTTGTGATCTCGTATTCATCCATTTCCCAGATAGGCTCTTACTTATTGAACAGCGAATGTGCCAGGAATGTATTTTTCAAGTCATTTTGTTGCAACGGTAAGTCAGAAATAGTATGGGTTGTCAAAAGAACAAACTAAAACGTTGCCAAATGGAAATAAAAAAAAAGCAAATGACAGATATTAAAAACCTGAGTCAAAAAAACAGAGGAAGGATCAAAACTGTAATATCAGACAAAATGAGACATACTCAAGGGCATAAAAAATCATAGTGGTAAGTTACAGTGAGCATGTGATGAAATAAAGGTAATCAAACTACTACTGTATAGGTACATACATATATACCGTATTCACGCGAATATACCACCCGCCCGTGTATAACAACCTCCGCACTTTTTACTTTCATAAATTAAAAATATAAAATATTCGTGTATAACAGCCCCAGCAAAAAACAACTCCGTTCTAGTCATTAACATGGATCATCGAACATCAAAGAAGAAAATAATAAAGTCATCCAAGTTAATATTTTTCCAAAAACTTTTTCCGAAAGAAAGACGTGTCTTAGGGTACAAGTGGTGTCTCTTCGCTACATACTCTTCAGCAGTTGCGGCCGCTGCATACGAGCATATTGCCGAGTGGAATATTTCGTGCGAAAATATTCTTTGGTCGGAACTCTGATGACGTCAACGTGGTGTTTGTACGGCAGAAAGCTACGAAACATGTGGCCGTAATAAAAAAGCGATGAAAGTACGGAATAGTTACACCGCAGCATTTGAATTACAAGACGTGTGATATGCAGAAGAAAACTGTAAAAGAACTGTTTCAAGAAACACAAAGTTTACAGCCAGTACACAATGCAAATGTGTGGCGAGAGGGAGTTGTATTTTTATCAACACAAATGCAATTATGTAGGCAGTATAACTCATTGTTTTCCTATTTTTGTGTTCACTTCGGTTCTGTGAGTGCTCACTATCCAATTCCAATGGAGGATCTGAATAAATAAATATTGCCTAAATAAACGACTGAAAGGGAACATGGCGGCCGCCATATTTGTTTACGACGTGAGTACCGGTTATGTTTGGGTTGTGTACAGAATTTTGTTATTTAAAAAATATATTTTAAAGGGATCATTCAACGCGTTAGTCATAACAGTGTTCATTCTCTAGAGTTATTGTAGTAGGATATAACAACGTCTTTTAGATAAAAAATTTTTTTATTCAAATTGTCTCGTGTATAACAGCCTCCTCATTTATTGACATCGGTTTTTAGTAAAAAATGGGGGTGTTATACACGCGTAAATACAGTAATTGATCGCCTGGCAGTCAGCAAGGTGACGTATATTATTAGAATAAATGTAAGCTGCAGTACAGTTGTCAAGAAAATAACCATTTGCTGCCATAATAAATGCATCACTTTACTCTGCTATTTTCTTTGCATTAACATTATTTCTATACACAGTAAAAACACAATTTAGCAAAATGCCTCAGCATCTAAAAATGTTAACTTTCAATCAGTGACGTTTCTTCCAAAGTATATACACATATAAGTAGTTGAATTGAGGGGATGGGGGGCTATTGTAATCAGTGCGAGGGAGGCATTGATGATAGGGTCAAGGGAGAAATGCAAAACGTGGTTTGAAACAAAGAAAAAGAGGAAAGATAACATTCACATTGGTTACAGCAAAGGCGGAGGGTGGAGGCAAGCTATTAGGGTAGACTTGTCTCTGCCTTCTCTGCAGCTATCTATAAATAGCCTGACAAGATAGCTTGCTGCATCCCAGAAAGTGTGTGCGTGACTGCATGACACTCATTCGCTCTCTGCCGTTGCTGCTTCCAGCTCGTCCCAGAAACTAAGATAATGTACCAGGACAGCAAGCTTGTCTTTATTATGTGACACTTCTTTCCCCAAGATATGGAAACGTTACAAGAATAAATTTTTTTGGCAGCAGACATTACCGTAAAATGCACGGCTCAACAAAAAACAATTAGAAATGCACATGGCAACCTCATCAATCATTTAATTTTCTGCTTACAAAGCTGCGACCATGTTCAACAGATAATAAAATTCTACAGTATATTTACTACAGTAAACCCCCGATCTTAAGACATCGGATCTAACGACATCGGCGATCTAACGACAATTTCCAGAAACCGTAGAAAAATTAATATATTAAAAATTTATCAAAGCTAAGCAAAGTGAAATAGATCAACGTAAAACATTTTTTAAAAATAATTATACGTACATTAAACAATAACATATTGCAATTATAAATTAATGTTTAAAAATGCTAGAAACTTCGGCTGGAATTAATATAGTCAAAGCGCACGCCAGGTACGTAGGCCGCCCACGCAACACCGGCATATGTGAGACGTGATGACTAATGCTGCCTATTTCCTAATGCTCCTCTCATTACTTGGTGCTTCGTCCTGCCTGAACTTCCCTCTCACACTCCTCCACGTGTCATCTCAGCTATGCAGTTCGATACGAGACGTGGCATAGCAATGGTAATTTACGACCTTTGTGGAACAGTAAAAAATTTGGGTCAAAAAATTTAAAATGTAAGGAAAATCGTCCATGTTGCAACTTACTTGTGTGCGTGCGCATGAACTGCCGACTGTCTGATAGTCACGTGCAACTTGCATCCTGTCAAATACTGTACTTGATCCAGTCTCGCCACAAAGCAGAGTCACGTGTTTGTTTTTCATCTCCCACTCGGCGACTCTCTCACATGTTTCCAAGGCTTGTGATAGCCCAGCGGGATGGGGGTTGAAGAGATACACTGTTTTTTCCCGCCCTTATTACAGGACGGCAAAAAAAAAAAAAAAAAAAAAAAAGGAGCAGCATTGCACTCATTCCGTAAAAGAAAAATCCAGCATTATCTTTTTTTCTCCAGCTGCAGAATTGAGCTCGGCTTGACCTTGACAACTTCCGCTGTATTGATTGGTCGCCACGTGGCTATGAAATAGCAGCGACGTAAAAATGGCCTCCACCACAAATACAACAGTCCCGTAACCGTGTGCGGTTTATGGGCTGATAAGGTTTTTGTTTTATACTCGCTCAACAGTGGATGGAACAATAAGAACGACTGCAGCCAGCGAGCCAAAAGACACTTTGCCTCTATTTGCAGTACAGAGCATTAAACTGGTGGGTTGTGCATAGTTTCGTGATTTTTCCAATTGGCCTTCAACTTTTAGCAACGAGTAATTCAGTCATTTTATACGTTACAGCATCTTGAAAAGGCAGTTTGTTGCCCTTTTGAGTGGCTCTAAATTTGTGTTCATAATAGTTGCTTGAGTTCATAAAAAATACAAACATTTTTAAAAATATTTGTTCATTAATACGCACTTTTATTAGTATCGTGTAAATGCTTAAAAAGGTGACAGGCTGTAACAGTTCTTGAACAATAAAAAAAAAAAGATTCAATGGCTGTACCGAAATGTTAAATAGTTGCCGTATATATTCACGTAAATAATACGAGTTGTTCTGTTGCGGTCTGAATATGCTTTGTGCGAGAAACGCAGGATGAATCACGTGCGCGCACGAGCTGCCCAGAAGCAAGCCAAGACCAGCGGCCCAGCCACTCCCCTCCACAATCCTACACAACCAGACCGAGCACGCCGCTCTGCCTCGCACTTCACGGTGGGGGATTGTGGGGTACAATTTTATTTGGAAGACACCTTTTTATCGTACTAAAATATAATTTCAACAAAAACTTTTTTAAGTCAGTAATTATTCTACATACATTTTTGGAGAAAAAACACTTAAATTGTCTTTATTGAGGGGGGGGGGTATAATTTAGTTATACCTCGGGCCTAACGACATTGGCGATCTAACAACACAATTACCTGGCACCGTGCAATGTCATTAGATCGAGGGTTTACTGTACCCGTAAATTTTATCTCATAATTTTCAGAATGAAAGCAAACAATTTCCAGAAAAACTGTACATCCAAATTGTTTTCCATTGACTAACTCACAAAGTACTGTATTTTCTCTAGTTCCGATTACTTTACCATTCAACCAACCCCTTAATGCTATACAACTGCAACTACTGCATGAAAATTACTTTTTTCTCTCCAGACTGGTTCAAAACTTACGGCAATAATACATCTCCTTTCCTCATTACGAGTGCCCTTTTCTTTAACTCCCTTAATTATTTTTAATTTCTCTTTAACTCATAATTACATGTCTTGGTAGCCAAATCTCGTGAACACCTAATGTACACAGCACAACTGACCATACAAGAAGAAACGGGAAGAAAAAAGGCTGTTTGGAATGTGGTGTAGCCAAGTAGTTATGCATGCTCGAGCCCAATATTTTTGTAATGTTTTCAATAAGTAGCACATTATGCTTTTTTAACAAATATTTCACATACAAAGGCGTGCTGGGTATTTGCGTAAATACAGTGCTTGCCCAAAACTATTAGTGAATAACATGACAGTACAGTAACAAAATGCTAAGAACTACAATAAAAATAGTGATTTGTTATTGGGGTTCTCTCCCCAGTGGCTAGTATTGCCCACACCAGCTGTTAAACAACAAATAAAAATTTTGCCAAAATATTAAGTTCCAAAATAATTTAGCTCAACTAGGTGGGTGGATGGGATGCCAACCCCTACCCTCTGTCTGCTGCTGCTGGACTCCTGATAGTACAAATGCACTGTTCCAACTACATATACACGAACATGTCATTCACTCAACTTTCACTCTCAAAATGTAAACATTAAAGTTGCTGCGTACCTGAGAACTGTGGCGTGAGCTAGGAAAGAGATTCACATGATAAAATCACATTCACTTTTAATGATACCACTGCCTGACATTGAGGTGAACACTGCTACCAGAATAAAAATCAAGGAAAAAATATGAGGTGTTTAAAGTGTTTTTTGGTAATGAAACCACAATATCATTAAATATGATTTAAAATTTACAGAAATCAATACCCTTGCTGGCATCAAGGCTCTGAGACAGGCAGCACCCTTACTTACAACCTGAACAGTTTGAAGTGACATGCAAAATGATGGGGCAAATGGTGTCACCAACAGTACTTACAAAAAAACACCAAGAAAGACACACACGTCATATAAGAACCAACATGTTCACCAATTTACCGTACTAATTCAGGAGCCCAGTTGCAGCAGTTAAACTTACTGTAAGTAATTAATCTTCTGGAACTTCAATCTCTCCATCATTGATCTGGTCAATTACATCATGTGGGTTCTTCCCTTCGACTGTGCAGCCCACTGACTGAAAACATATGACACAAAACATATGACAGAAAACATATGACAATGTTAAAAAAATACAAATATTATATATATTACTCTGCCAGGGTGTCCAGCAAAAGTGGTATTTCCAATTCCAGTACATTTCCCGTACATTTCCCACATTTCCTGAGAAATTCCAGTACAGTGCTTTAAACGTGATACGATGTTAACTTGTGCTACCCATGCAGACTATCGATAAACATTCAATTTTTATGTTACTTATAGATGTGGCAAAGGTGTAAAAATATTATTTGCCTAGTATTTAATTAAAATACTTTCCTTTATACAGATTTGTAAATTGATTGAATTGTTGAAAGTCCTCTTTTGCTGCATCTGAAGTTTCATTCCATGTGAACATCGAAAAATTTATGATTAGAATTGTGGAAATAATTTATAAAACATGAGGGACCAGCACAATATTATATTTATTATGGTTTATACAGTCGTAAATCAGACACGTTTTCGGAAAAAAATGTACAATGCAATAAAATGTAACAGTTAAAGCTTATATTATCCTCCAGGATTTTTCACTGTCGTAACAACATTACAACTGTTAGCTAAATTAATTTACGTGTTAGCAAAATTTATCTACTTCTCATTTTACGAAACATACTGTACGTATAAACAATATTTGGTAAAGGACACACGTGTTGGGATAAATATTTTAATTTTCAATGATAACATAATTACCTTGAATATAGTCAATCGTGTTTCGCATCTATATTTCCTATTTGTAGGCACAACAATTTTATCCTTGGTATTTTCACTGTTTTTGCTGCCGATAAAATAATGCTACATTTTGCCATTCACTCCTGGTTTTTTCATACGATGCATGACGAAAATTTTTGCCGTTTCCGGAGACATCAATTAAGTCAAATTACACATCGCAACTTCATCGGAGTCGCAACAATATTTGTACTTATTCCTTGCTGTCGCAATATTAAACAACATAAAAAATTACCAAGTACAATGTGAAAAAAGGATAAATAAACTATTTCACTACACCTCGTAAACATTTGCCCGCCATTTTCACATCTACTTCGATATACTGGAATCTCCCTTTCCCTGCCGAAAATCGGTTCTGCCGAGTCACATGCAATCGATTCTGAATCGTAGGCGTTATTTACTACGGAAACCGTTAAAATTGTGACTTCGCGATTTTAAACATTCGCGTCTTTACGCGTCGCAAAATCACTTTTCTATTGAAATAACTAAAATCGCAGCTGTCAAAGTACCTTCCAATTTCTTGATGACTGACAACGAAACGATCGGTGGCTGAGAAATTCCCGCAGAAAAGACAAATTTCAAGAACATTTCCCGCACATTCCCGAGCCCGAAAAATTCACGTACAATTCCCGTACTTCCCACAATTTCCCGACCGCTGGACACCCTGTCTACTTTGGAAGTTGGTTTTTTTCACACACTGCAATACCACTTACAGAAAATTGTGTTTGATATTAAGATAAATAAATTCCCACTAATAGACTTTGCTAGTAGATAGGCCTCATACAAAAATAAGGAACTTTGTGAATTAAACTTAAAGCAAAAAATTTAATTAAAAAACATGACTTTTGTTAAAAAAGTTAACTCACAATTTTTCCAATTTCGCATCAGTTCTAATTTTCGGTAATAAATGGTATAGTACAGCGAAACCTCGTATTTACGTTACCGTTATTTACGTTTTCCCGTGAATTGCACTTTTTCCTTCAGGTCCTGTTTGCCATTTAGTGCAATGTTACATTTTCCCGCATATCACATGATCAAAATTTTATTTTTCCCGCTGCTTACGTTTTTCGTTCACGTTTTCGCCATCCGAAGACAATAAAAACACGAGATTTCAAAGTCATAGATGACAAAGAAAGGACATCTAAACTGGTTTGGAAATAGACCAAAGAAGAAACAGCACACAGGGTGGTGATCACGTCCAAAGCCATAGGAGAATGACAGTGATTGCGTGTAATGCTAGCGCTCACAGCACAATAAATTCAAGATGGCAGCAAGAAAACGCTGCCGCCGCTAGCGCTATCGATTGTCTCTGACGCTATCGATAGATATATTCACGTTGGCAACATTGATCTCTTCACGTACGTTCGTCTTTGTAAGCGCAAATAACGGTAACTTTAACCTAAAATTTTTAAAACGTGTTTGAAAATGTTTATTACAAACAGTTGTGTTTTAAATCATTTCCATTTTAGTGCAGCGTGTTTTAGATCGTTATAAAACTGTAATGTAATCGAAAAAAAAATAGACATTGTCGATAAAACAAAAACAAATACACTAAACCCCCGATTTTACGAACCCTGGATTTAACGAAGGTAGCGATTCTACGAATACAATCTCAGGAACCCTCAAAAAATAACAAAATTATATGACAAAAAAATTGTAAGGAATAACGGTTGACAATGAATAAAAAATACTGTATCTAATTCACGGCATTAAAATATGAATTGTAGAGTTGCAGTTATTACTTGGTAAGTCACATTATTAAAAATAAAACAAAAATAGAGAAAATCCGTTAAAAAATGCGGCAGTGACAGTTCGAAAACCGCGCGGCGCCGCTTCCTGCGCCAAGCCGGCCGGCCTGTCTCCAACTACGACGTATTAGGATCTATATTGAGGTCGTACTATACACGCAAAGTTCCAGCGCATGCGCATATACTCATTTAACTATAGTACAGCCTCCTTCTAGGCTGTTTCACGGCGTCTTATATCTCTCTCGTCTCGCGCCGAATGAGTTTACTTTTTTACACGAACCCTATAAACAGTAGCGTGACATATTTCTTTATTGCGTTAACACCATACGACTTAAAACAATTAACTTGGTGCATAATTTTCTTAAACAATGCGTTACTGCGTGTCGTAAAACGTGCGTATCACAAGTGAGCACGATAATAGCGCTACCTATCGTCCAAGTGTAGAAACATTTGTCACCCGGTATGTCGAACTTGGAAAATAAATAGACGTTCGTGTATTACGTAATCCCGGAACTCCTAATTTATTTTTACCGCTTATACTGACTGTGAAAGTGATTATTTTCAATCACTTATACATGTAATTCTCGACGATTTTTGGTAAGAACGTCACAAAATGGCGTTTTTTGGAACAACGTCGGTATATGGCGCTATGGTGCCGCTATCTATCCACCATCTTGTGAACGTTCGTACAGTTGCGCTATCTGTCCGCTCTGCACGCTACTAGTATCTACGTACTCGTACAATTCAACAACGTCAAGGGAATGTTTTTACGTTAAGTTATATAAAACTGCGCAATGAATAAATACATCCGCTTATTCCTTCTTTCTTTGGTGTATAACTTACAAGGGCATTTTACTAGTAAGGAATTCCTACTGTTTTTTTTATTAAACGCTACGCAAATCGGGATATTCGCGCGTGAGAAGGCAATCAAAAGTTCGATTTTCTCATTTTTTAAGGACAAAGGTCGATCATATATATTGTTCAGCGGTGTTCTTTTGATCGTAAGACGTCTGCCTATTGATATAAATTTATATTTCAACTATCACTTGCGTTATTTTTCCGTTAAGTGCTACGGGAGTCGGTCTATTCGCTCGAGAGAAGACACTGGGAATCTTGATTTTCTCATTTTTTTTAGGAA